>JARQZK010001038.1:0-5000 GCA_030704885.1 Cynegetis impunctata
TATGTAAGACAATTAAAATCTGCTCATAGTGATTGAACTGAATCTTTATTTTTTTTAGGTATGTTTTAAGAGATAAGATTCAAGAGCGATTATTATCGCTTGTAAATTGTCATGACACTACTGGAAAGGGGTTTTTCGACCTTGTTAAAACAGAACTGGAAAGCAATAATTTAGAGATAAATAACTGCATTGCTGACTCTACTGATGCTGCGTCAAACATGCAAGGGGAATTTTAAGGTTTAGTTGCCTTTTTGAAAGAGGTTAACGTTGAGCATGTGCATATATGGTGCTATAGTCATATTTTAAATTTAGTTATTGGAGACCTGATGAAAGCTAGTCTCAACGCGACGAATTTGTTCAATTATATGAATCAAATTGCAGTATTTTTTAAAGAATCTCATCAAAGGATGAGTATATGGTTTTCAAACAGCTACCAAGAATACTAATTCGAAAATGAAAACGTTGCAAATAATAGGCGAGACCCGCTGGTGAGCTAAGGAGTCCGCTTCAGTAAAAATTATGGGTAACTATAAAAGTTATGAATCGTCACTGTATATAGCTAATGAGTCACAAGTATATAGCTAATGAGGAAATAATTAAGTTTAAAAACATATTCTTCCATTAAATCGAATGGAATAATTCGCGAAGTAAATTCAACATTTGCGGAAAACTCGTCTGCTTCACATCCGGTTTAGAAGCAAGTCATCATTTTCTTTAGATCAATAGTCACGTACGCCAAAAGTATAAATATCGATACAAATTCAAAATCGATTCATTCTAATTCTGATCCTGATTCCATTTACAGCTATAGACTTCGAAGATTTGCTCCCGTGGAAAATGACTAGGTAAGATACATTAATCGCAATATTATTATTATTAAATTATTAATTTATTTTCTCTTGATAAACCTGATGATCCAGCTAATTAAATATGGTATTAACAGTTGATTTTATTTTATTTACCCCCAATTGGCTTTAGGAATCCCAATATAGGGCAAGTGCACGATTCTCAACGTGACAAGATGGTGGAGGCGGCCTAAGCAGTTTACCCCGGAAGATTTAATTCTTCATAATTAATCTTGACCTGCATTATAGAAATTTTTCTTTTTCCCCTTTTTTCAGGTTAGTTTTCCACGGATGATTTCTATATGATTATATTAAACTGAATTTAAATATTCCTTTTTAAAACAAAATCACCTATAATTTCAATAATAATTTAATAATTAATTTCTATAAATCTCTTTAGTGAAATATATTTTAAAAATGCAAACATTTGAGAATAACCATGGAGATTTCGTGCAAGTTTGTTTCTAAGCTCTATGGCCGACGATAAACTTTATCTGAGATGTTTTCTGGGCAGTCGTGTGTCTTGCCATTAATTTGGAAAGTTTGGTCACATAAGTAATGTCAGGTTTTCGGAATATTGCATAGACAAAATAACAATTTTTTTCTGAGCTCTATGTTCGACGATAAACTTTTCATCTGAGATTGTTTTCTGGGCAGTCGTGTGTTTCTTGCCACATAATTTGGAAGTGGTCACATAAGATTTTAGTCAGGTCTTCGAAATATTGCATAGAGAAATGACAATTTCCATGACGGTTTCACTACCATTTTTTCTGAGCTGTGTGTTCGATTTTTCGATTTTTCTCTTAGAATTTCATTATGTTAAAATTACCCATGAAAGAGGAAGCCAACATAAACTTTTCATTCATAAATAGTATGTTCTATTTTTTTATCAGTTATTATAGCGTGTAATCCAATTTAAATAAAATCATATTGCTACATACCTCATACTTTGAGTAAAATAATACCTTACAACAAACCGTGTAGCCACCCCTTATAATATCACACATATTATTATATTTGAATTTTTTTTTCTCCTCTGCGTATTTTTCTTTCGAATTTTTTTCAGGATAAATTTTATTTTATTTTCAGTTTCGAGTTTTTACAAGATATTAATATTGTACTAATATGTGTCTCATTTTACTTAGCCGAAAATGAGGTGTTGTTTTCAGCATGCATTGCGGACGAATGGGGAGGCGAATATTTCTCTTTCTTTCATTGTGAATTCTTTGGAACTGTTTAGATATCCACTACAAATTTAGGCCTGATCTCACACAGCCAAATCTAGAAAAAAAAATCTAATATTATTTATTATCATCTATTTCTGATTTTAGAAAACGTCCTAACAGAAGACAAAGAATAAATATAAAAATAAAACGACTGCAGGCACGTCCAGCCGTACGGCCGAATATACACCCCGACGGTCGTCCCAAAACCCCGGAACCACAAACGGACAAAGGCGAAACAAACAGTCAAAAAATCACGGAGCACATGAGACAACGGTTTGAAGAACTCTTCGGAGCCGAAAGCTAACAATCTCCGATATTTGAATTGAATTTTTTTCCTCATTTTGATTTCTTTTTTTTTTATAAACACAAATAAATGCGTTAGTACTGGTAGATTTTTTTTGAAATGACACAACTCAATGACTACTAGAAGGGGGATAAAATACAAACTTACATTCGACAAAACAGAGGAATTCGTACCTACACACAGAAGTTCAGAACTTGCTACCACCCATCCAAATAGACCTTCCAATAGTGACAACAGTTCTCCAAATAGCCCAAACACTTCCTGTGATACATTAGCAAACAGCGATATAGAGTCAATAATTCAAGAAGGAGAAGGTACTGACGAAAGCGTCCAAATTTTAACAGAAGGACTATTACGGCTTTCAATAACACCCCCTCCACTAAATACTGACAATACATCAACACACAATATCATACCACCCCTGACTCACCAAATTATTTCAGAAACTCTGATACCAACATTAGAAACCATGAATACCACTTTAGCAGAAAGTCTAGCACTACCAAAAACAGCAGCGGTACCAACATTTTTGAGTCCAACAATTTTTAATCCTTGCGTTGGAACTGCAGACTCGTTCATAAAACAATATGAACGAACTAGTGCTGCAAACGGTTGGGACCATACGCTGAAAATAGGGTACTTCGAGTCCTTTTTGGAAGGGGCTGCCTGTTTCTGGTTCCAACGTTACAAACAGGATGTAGCTAACGCCGACAATACCTGGGAATTACTGAAAAGGGACTTTTTGTTAGAATACGGTGGAACCAATTCAAAAAAGTTTCTGGAAAAGAAACTTTATGAAAGAAAACAAAGGCAGGGCGAAACAGTAAGATCATTCTTTTACGACCTACAGTCGACTTTCGCGGAATATGACCACACCTACAATGTAGAAGAATTCAAAAAATTTTTTGAAAACGGGCTCGACAAAAACCTCTATACAAGTTACAGGTTGATATTAGACGATGACTTGAATTGGGTGAAATTTAAAACTATAGTCTCAAAACTAGACGACATCAGCGTCGCCCAAAATACCTTCCCAGCCACAAGTTCCTGCCTGCATTGTTCTCACAATAATGTGAATAATACAAATCAGGAACATCCTAAGTTTGTAAATAATCAACAATATTATCAGCAAAACACCTTTCCCGTGAATAATACCCCCCGACAACATTATCAGAATAATAGACAGATGTTTACACAAAATAATCAGAACCATTATAGACCCCGAAATAATTACCCCAATAACGCCCATAGCCGTCAGAACAACAGTTCCAACAACAGGACGCCGGATGGGCGATTACGCTGTTACAACTGCGGACGACTTGGACACCATGGCTCTAATTGTCGTCAACCCAGCACGGGAAACGGAAGAGGGCGTCGGTTTTAGGCCCTAGCGTCGTCCTATCAACACAAAGGGCCGGTACGAGAATCCATCCCTCTCAGCAAGTACTAACAATCAATGTTTTTATAAATGGGCAGAAAGTAATTGCAGTTTTGGATACGGGATCAAGAAAAAATATAATCGGCAGAAACAAATTACCTTTGAATATAAAAAATAATAATAAATTGAACCTTATAATCGCAGGGGGACATCAAGTGCCCGTACTTGGGACAGCATATTTTAAACTACAAGTAGCTGAAGTAGCAATATATACCACAGCGCTAGTTATAGGGAACCTACCCCACCCCGTCATACTGGGTATGGATTTCATGGAAGAATTTGGGGCACTACTCGATATAGGCAAAGGAACAATCTTGTTATAAATGGAAAACCAAGAAATAACCGTGGCTATAAATGGATGTCCCAATACAAATCTACCCAGACTGAGATCCGAGGCAGCAGTAGGAAGAATAAAACCAACAGAAAACATCAAAATATCCGATGCAGAGGTGAAAAACACACAAAAACATCCAGGTACCAAACAAAATGACATTGAAGAATCAAGAAAGGAATCCATGGAGGAAATAGGTAAATTACGGATAGAAGAAATCAATGTGGACCTTTTTTCTTTAGGTGACGTACACTCGCTGGCACATTGTGTCTCAACAGATTTTAAGATGTCAGAAGGGTTAGCTAATGATTTCAGGAAAGAATTTGGTGGCAGAACAGAACTGGCCAACAGGTGCGAGATGTGGGAGAAGTGGCAGTGTTGGAAAAAGGAGGAAGGTTCATCTTCTATATGATCGCAAAAAAAAAATTCTGGGATAAACCATCATTAGATTCAATAAAACTTTGCTTAGAAAAACTTAAGCTATTAACTGATAAATTCAGTATAAAAAAATTAGCTATCCCCAGACTAGGATGCGGTCCAGATAAAGCGAAATGGGTATCAGTAAGGAAGGCAATATTTACAACATTTGGAAACACAGAAATAGACATTCTTGTTTGCAACCCACATCCCAACAAGGAAATTTGGGATAAACCTATTGTTATACATCCTCCTAAAACTGAAGTGCCATCTCCTGAGTTTGAGACGGAATCAAATAAAATTAAGGTAATAAATGATTTCACTATATTTCCTAACGAAACAAAGGAAATATCAGCTGCAATAAAAAATAATCTCCTACAATTGACTAACTCTAGTCACTCAAAAAAGAAAATGCTAGCGGGCACAACAATTCGCATAA
>JARQZK010001038.1:10000-27834 GCA_030704885.1 Cynegetis impunctata
AAAAGCCCACAATATCTATACTAAACGGATAAAATTGAATATATGATTCATGCATTCATTGTATAAATGATTTATCCATGCGTTCAATTTGGTGAACATCGAAATTAAATAACTTATGCAATTTTTATAAGATTTATGAAATTTTTTCATGAATAACATCTGGAATATTTAATTTTTTTGTAAAAACACGTTCGTACAATACGTTTTGAATAGGATTTGCATATCCTACCTCTCTTGTGGGTGTCTACGTAGCCAAATTTCAAGTTAATCGGGTGTATAATATATATATATATATATATATATATATATATATATATATATATATATATATATATATATATATATATATATATATATATATATGTTAACGGTATCCCTATACACTTCCTTTACGCTCCCCCCATCATTGATGTAAATATCGTATATTATTACGATGAACGACGGCCAGCTTTTTGAATAAGAAACTTTTCATATAAAATATAGACAAAATCTCCTAGTGTTTAAAAATTATGATGCTAATACGATACTTTAGAATGTTTCACTGTAGAAATAGAAAGAAATAATAATAACACTGTCTTGAAATTGCATATTGGTTTGAAATATGGGATAAGAGATTGCTTTTCAAATATAAATAATAGTATTCGACTTTGAAACTATGCAAATGATCAGTTGTAAATATCGTATATTATTACGATGAATGACGGACAGCTTTTTGAATAAGAAAAACTTTTCATATGAAATATAGACTAAACCTCCTAGTGTTTAAAAATTATGATACTAATACGATCAATATTATATAAATAAATTGATAGGAAGTTAAGTATTATGTATTTAATTCAACATAGATTATAAATTATAACCCATACTTTGTATGAAGTAGTAATAAAGTTAAATTATTAATTCATTCTATTATTCTACATTGAAAATTTAATAATTTTATAATTGTATGCATACTTTTAAACAATCACATACCTTGCCGTGCCAAAAAAGCCCACACACATCTATACTAAACGGATAAAATTGTTATTGAATATATGATTCATGCATTCATTGTATAAATGATTTATCCATGCGTTCAATTTGGTGAACATCGAAATTAAATAACTTATGCAATTTTTATAAGATTTATGAAATTTTTTCATGAATATCATCTGGAATATTTAATTTTTTTGTAAAAACACGTTCGTACAATACTTTTTGAATAGGATTTGCATATCCTACCTCTCTTGTGGGCGTCTACGTAGTCAAATTTCAAGTTAATCGGGTGTATAATATATATATATATGTTAACGGTATCCCTATACAACCCCTTTACGCTCCCCATCATTGATGTGAATATCGTATATTATTACGATGAACGACGGACAGCTTTTTGAATAAGAAAAACTTTTCAAATAAAATATAGACAAAATCTCCTAGTGTTTAAAAATTATGATGCTTATACGATACTTTAGAATGTTTCACTGTAGAAATAGAAAGAAATAATAATAACACTCTCTTGAAATTGCATATTGGTTTGAAATATGGAATAAGAGATTGCTTTTCAAATATAAATAACAGTATTCGACTTTAGAACTATGCAAATGCAAAACGCTATATAAAATATCGAACGAACATAAATGTTAAACTTTTTCATATAGGTAAGAAACCCACATTACTTTACTTTCCACGACCCCCACCATTCCTCTATGTTTACCTGTTATTGTGCAATCTCCGAAAATTACCGAAGAAACCCGAACTTCTGTACACGATTGTTGTGAATAAAAGCGTCTAAAATATTAGAAATAAAGATATCCGGTAATTATAAACATATAATAGTACCTAGTCCTCCAAAATGCAATTGATGCATTTCATATTGCTTTAATCATTTATATTGGCTAAACTCATAAACTTATCAATCAAAACTGTTATTCAATCAAATCTTTTTAGATGTAATTACGAACAAAAATCTGAAATTTCATAAAACCTATTAGGTAATTATATGAATATAAATAATTAATTGAATTTATGATTCCTGGTTACCTTTTACTAATGATTTGTATATTCAATTTGGTGAGATTGAATAATTTATTGAACTTTTGTAATATAAGATTCACAAATTTTTTTTTACGGAAGAACAAAATAATTTAAGTAACTATTTTCCTATAAAATGCATGAAATTCATCAGATCCATCAGATTTTATTTCTTTGATTGGGCAGAATGCGAAATTTTTTATTATAGTTCGCATATTTTCTTTTTTAGACAAAACCTCCTAGTGTTTAAAAATTATGATACTAATACGATCAACATTATATAAATAAATTGATAGGAAGTTAAGTATTATGTATTTAATTCAACTTAGATTATAAATTATAACCCATACTTTGTATGAAGTAGTAATAAAGTTAAATTATTAATTCATTCTATTATTCTACATTGAAAATTTAATAATTTTATAATTGTATGCATACTTATAAACAATCACATACCTTGTCATGTCAAAAAAAATCCCACACACATCTATACTAAACGAATAAAATTGTTATTGAATATATGAGTCCTACATTCATAGTATGAATGATTTGTCCATGCATTCAATTTGGTGAACATCGAAATTAAATAACTTATGCAATTTTTATAAGATTCATGAAGAACAAAATAACTTAGGGAACTTTATTACAGAAAATTTATTTATCTAATTACAAACCTTTTTATTTGAAACACTAATTTATTTTAAAAAATGTCAAATATTAGGAGTAAATAAAACGTAGACGATAAATGTATACGATTGATGAATATCTTAAAATCATAACATTACTAGAAGTACTGTTTTAGAAAATATAAACATGTATTCGATTAGGAAAGAATAAAATATAGAGGATAAACATATCCAACGATAAGTATATTTTTATGAAATAAAAGAATTCTTTTTGAATATAAATAATTTTATTTGAATTTAGAACTCTACATATGAAAAACGCTGTATAAAATGGTGCTCAATGTTTTTTTCTGAGAAATTGTTCAATTACTTACGCAATTATTAAATCTGGTAAAACATATGAATTACATAACTTGCTTGTGAAACATAAAACTACTTTTGAAAGATATGAAACTTTATTACCAAATTTGGCAGAAAGTTCATAAAATATATTTCACAACTTGAAAAGTTGGGTAGGCTATCGAAATTTTCAGGAAGCAGACGTCTTTTATTAAACTGTACCGAATAAATTTTAGATTCTAGTTGCTACACTATATGATAATTTTGATAACGTGCTATTTTTTCTAGGGATCTGAAATTCGTTCACAAAACTCTTGAATTTTTAGGAAGTTTTTCCCGTTGATCGCAAAAACTGTTGAAAAAGATTTTCCGAAATATCATTACATACCTTTGAAAGTACTATTCCATATATTTAGTTTTGATCATTACTACAATTAGATGACCATCAGCTATTTTCTAGTTTTAATTTCAAAAATTGAATTTACGTATTCTGCAAATAACCCGTCCTTTTGTTTCTTGAAAAATCATGATTGAAACTTTTTTCGTATACATGAAACGGTTCGAACCAACCTTACCACTTTCGACTAGATATGCACGTTTCTGGTCGATCACAACAATAAAGCACTTGCACGTTATCGATTAATGTTCACTGATCCGATTATTCGGATTTATTGATCAATATCCGTATCGATTGACCAAATGTTGAGCGTTATAGAGTTGTGGCCTGTATATGTACGTTTTTTATAGATAAACACCATGGTGTATTTAGATATATATTTTATGTTAAAATTGAGATGATATATACACAAGGGTGACTAAGAATTGACGTCTTGTTACTGTCTCTTAGCGTCTCTTGTTCGTATTTTCGCTACCTGATCCTACCATCGCACACCCTAAAAGCCAGGGCAGGGATAACAATTTTTTGCGTTCTAACTTATTTCTTCGTTCAAAAATATTTTTAATCATTGCAACAGGTTTTTGTACTGATATGCGACACTTTTTTGCAAAAGATATCTGAGCGATGCAAAAAAAAATTAACATATGCATAGTTTAACTGTTGCGATGATTAAAAATATTTTTGAACGAAGAAATAAGTTAGAACGCAAAAAATTGTTATCCCTGCCCTGGCTTTTAGGGTGTGCGATGGTAGGATCAGGTAGCGAAAATACGAACAAGAGACGCTAAGAGACAGTAACAAGACGTCAATTCTTAGTCACCCTTGTGTATATATCATCTCAATTTTAACATAAAATATATATCTAAATACACCATGGTGTTTATCTATAAAAAAAACGTACATATACAGGCCACAACTCTATAACGCTCAACATTTGGTCAATCGATACGGATATTGATCAATAAATCCGAATAATCGGATCAGTGAACATTAATCGATAACGTGCAAGTGCTTTATTGTTGTGATCGACCAGAAACGTGCATATCTAGTCGAAAGTGGTAAGGTTGGTTCGAACCGTTTCATGTATACGAAAAAAGTTTCAATCATGATTTTTCAAGAAACAAAAGGACGGGTTATTTGCAGAATACGTAAATTCAATATTTGAAATTAAAACTAGAAAATAGCTGATGGTCATCTAATTGTAGTAATGATCAAAACTAAATATATGGAATAGTACTTTCAAAGGTATGTAATGATATTTCGGAAAATCTTTTTCAACAGTTTTTGCGATCAACGGGGAAAAACTTCCTAAAAATTCAAGAGTTTTGTGAACGAATTTCAGATCCCTAGAAAAAATAGCACGTTATCAAAATTATCATATAGTGTAGCAACTAGAATCTAAAATTTATTCGGTACAGTTTAATAAAAGACGTCTGCTTCCTGAAAATTTCGATAGCCTACCCAACTTTTCAAGTTGTGAAATATATTTTATGAACTTTCTGCCAAATTTGGTAATAAAGTTTCATATCTTTCAAAAGTAGTTTTATGTTTCACAAGCAAGTTATGTAATTCATATGTTTTACCAGATTTAATAATTGCGTAAGTAATTGAACAATTTCTCAGAAAAAACATTGAGCACCATTTTATACAGCGTTTTTCATATGTAGAGTTCTAAATTCAAATAAAATTATTTATATTCAAAAAGAATTCTTTTATTTCATAAAAATATACTTATCGTTGGATATGTTTATCCTCTATATTTTATTCTTTCCTAATCGAATACATGTTTATATTTTCTAAAACAGTATTTCTAGTAATGTTATGATTTTAAGATATTCATCAATCGTATACATTTATCGTCTACGTTTTATTTACTCCTAATATTTGACATTTTTTAAAATAAATTAGTGTTTCAAATAAAAAGGTTTGTAATTAGATAAATAAATTTTCTGTAATAAAGTTCCCTAAGTTATTTTGTTCTTCATGAATCTTATAAAAATTGCATAAGTTATTTAATTTCGATGTTCACCAAATTGAATGCATGGACAAATCATTCATACTATGAATGTAGGACTCATATATTCAATAACAATTTTATTCGTTTAGTATAGATGTGTGTGGGATTTTTTTTGACATGACAAGGTATGTGATTGTTTATAAGTATGCATACAATTATAAAATTATTAAATTTTCAATGTAGAATAATAGAATGAATTAATAATTTAACTTTATTACTACTTCATACAAAGTATGGGTTATAATTTATAATCTAAGTTGAATTAAATACATAATACTTAACTTCCTATCAATTTATTTATATAATGTTGATCGTATTAGTATCATAATTTTTAAACACTAGGAGGTTTTGTCTAAAAAAGAAAATATGCGAACTATAATAAAAAATTTCGCATTCTGCCCAATCAAAGAAATAAAATCTGTTGGATCTGATGAATTTCATGCATTTTATAGGAAAATAGTTACTTAAATTATTTTGTTCTTCCGTAAAAAAATTTGTGAATCTTATATTACAAAAGTTCAATAAATTATTCAATCTCACCAAATTGAATATACAAATCATTAGTAAAAGGTAACCAGGAATCATAAATTCAATTAATTATTTATATTCATATAATTACCTAATAGGTTTTATGAAATTTCAGATTTTTGTTCGTAATTACATCTAAAAAGATTTGATTGAATAACAGTTTTGATTGATAAGTTTATGAGTTTAGCCAATATAAATGATTAAAGCAATATGAAATGCATCAATTGCATTTTGGAGGACTAGGTACTATTATATGTTTATAATTACCGGATATCTTTATTTCTAATATTTTAGACGCTTTTATTCACAACAATCGTGTACAGAAGTTCGGGTTTCTTCGGTAATTTTCGGAGATTGCACAATAACAGGTAAGCATAGAGGAATGGTGGGGGTCGTGGAAAGTAAAGTAATGTGGGTTTCTTACCTATATGAAAAAGTTTAACATTTATGTTCGTTCGATATTTTATATAGCGTTTTTCATTTGCATAGTTCTAAAGTCGAATACTGTTATTTATATTTGAAAAGCAATCTCTTATTCCATATTTCAAACCAATATGCAATTTCAAGAGAGTGTTATTATTATTTCTTTCTATTTCTACAGTGAAACATTCTAAAGTATCGTATAAGCATCATAATTTTTAAACACTAGGAGATTTTGTCTATATTTTATTTGAAAAGTTTTTCTTATTCAAAAAGCTGTCCGTCGTTCATCGTAATAATATACGATATTCACATCAATGATGGGGAGCGTAAAGGGGTTGTATAGGGATACCGTTAACATATATATATATTATACACCCGATTAACTTGAAATTTGACTACGTAGACGCCCACAAGAGAGGTAGGATATGCAAATCCTATTCAAAAAGTATTGTACGAACGTGTTTTTACAAAAAAATTAAATATTCCAGATGATATTCATGAAAAAATTTCATAAATCTTATAAAAATTGCATAAGTTATTTAATTTCGATGTTCACCAAATTGAACGCATGGATAAATCATTTATACAATGAATGCATGAATCATATATTCAATAACAATTTTATCCGTTTAGTATAGATGTGTGTGGGCTTTTTTGGCACGGCAAGGTATGTGATTGTTTAAAAGTATGCATACAATTATAAAATTATTAAATTTTCAATGTAGAATAATAGAATGAATTAATAATTTAACTTTATTACTACTTCATACAAAGTATGGGTTATAATTTATAATCTATGTTGAATTAAATACATAATACTTAACTTCCTATCAATTTATTTATATAATATTGATCGTATTAGTATCATAATTTTTAAACACTAGGAGGTTTAGTCTATATTTCATATGAAAAGTTTTTCTTATTCAAAAAGCTGTCCGTCATTCATCGTAATAATATACGATATTTACAACTGATCATTTGCATAGTTTCAAAGTCGAATACTATTATTTATATTTGAAAAGCAATCTCTTATCCCATATTTCAAACCAATATGCAATTTCAAGACAGTGTTATTATTATTTCTTTCTATTTCTACAGTGAAACATTCTAAAGTATCGTATTAGCATCATAATTTTTAAACACTAGGAGATTTTGTCTATATTTTATATGAAAAGTTTCTTATTCAAAAAGCTGGCCGTCGTTCATCGTAATAATATACGATATTTACATCAATGATGGGGGTGTGGCGTAAAGGATGTGTATAGGGTTACCGTTTACATTTATATATATATATATATATATATATATATATATATATATATATATATATATATATATATATATATATATATATATATATATATATATATATATATATATATATATATATTATACACCCGATTAACTTGAAATTTTGCTACGTAGACACCCACAAGAGAGGTAGGATATGCAAATCCTATTCAAAACGTATTGTACGAACGTGTTTTTACAAAAAAATTAAATATTCCAGATGTTATTCATGAAAAAATTTCATAAATCTTATAAAAATTGCATAACTTATTTAATTTCGATGTTCACCAAATTGAACGCATGGATAAATCATTTATACAATGAATGCATGAATCATATATTCAATTTTATCCGTTTAGTATAGATATTGTGGGCTTTTTTCGTCATGGCAAGGTATGTGATTGTTTAAAAGTATGTATACAATTATAAAATTATTAAATTTTCAATGTAGAATAATAGAATGAATTAATAGAATGAATTAATAATTTAACTTTATTACTACTTCATACAAAGTATGGGTTATAATTTATAATCTAAGTTGAATTAAATACATAATACTTAACTTCCTATCAATTTATTTTATATAATACTGATCGTATTAGTATCATAATTTTTAAACACTAGGAGGTTTTGTCTATATTTTATATGAAAAGTTTTCTTATTCAAAAAGCTGTCCGTCATTCATCGTAATAATATACGATATTTACAAC
The DNA here is from genome assembly GCA_030704885.1 of Cynegetis impunctata. NCBI lineage: Eukaryota > Metazoa > Arthropoda > Insecta > Coleoptera > Coccinellidae > Cynegetis > Cynegetis impunctata. The sequence goes on from JARQZK010001038.1 coordinate 18,344, forward strand.
TGATTTATCACACATGGGATTTAGGTTTTTTAAAAATTTATATGTGTACTCTTTTTTTCCTCTAGTATGAGAGACCTGTTATAATGCTTGTAAACGAATGTACAAATTACATTTTTTTAAAGAATTTAGTGTTTCAAATAAAAAGGTTTGTAATTAGATAAATAAATTTTCTGATTAAGTTTATTTTTATATAATATCATACATTTAATCATATTTATATACAATAATATAACTACCAGCTTACACTATCCAATACAATATTCTCAATATTGTAATAATATTTCACAAGCAATTCATACATATGAGGTGAGTCATTGTAACTCATTTTTATGAATTCAGCACAAGTTTGTATATCGATTACACGTAAATGTTGCTTACGCATTTCAGTGAGAATGAAATCTGCGAAATAATCAATTGTGCAATACCTGGTAATAGCATCGTCACTTTCAATTTTTTCATCCATCTTCCTTACAAAGAGATTCATGCCGGCTGCAAAAGTTTTTAAAGAATCAACAGCCAAAAAAAGTTTTGGGAAGTTACTTTCCTTGAATATCAACACGTTGTTACATGTAGAATACAGTGAATATAATCCAATTGTATCCAGATATACTTCAATTTCTTTGTTTTTCGCCAACTCCTTCAGTAGCCCTGGCATTTTAACAGTAAGTTCATCTACTTCTTTTTTCGTGAATGAAATGAAATCAAGATACCCATGTCGACATATTCTAAGTAAACATTGAAAATCATTGAAAGGATCCAGACCAATGCTTACATATTTACTGCCTGAGAGATTCAAATTGTATATGTCTTCACTCACGAGCCGATGCATCTCACGCTCCATCCTACGATTTACGGTGTTGTGGTACACATCTTCAGGATAAGGAACCATGTTTGTTGAACTGTAATTACCATCTATTGATGACGTTTGCGGCGTGTAGTGGTAGCCGATGGTGTATTTCTTCTGAGTTCTCGTTTCTTGCACTGCTTTCCTTGATTTCTCCGGCCATCTTTGCGATCGAACAGTCTCGTTTTTACTGTACATGGTATTTAACTGCTGGTAGATATTGAAGAATAACTGCCTATTTGTTTGCAGTGATCTGTTTTTAAGCCCTTACCCCCTCCAAGTTTTGTGGTATTATTCCACCGTTTGTGTGTGTGTGTGTGTTTTCTTAGAAATATTACCCATTGAATAACTTATCTAATGTCAGGGGTGGATTTCATACGATTTACGAATTTTGGTCTAAATTTGTGAAAAAATTCAATTCTCATGACCATCAATCATTAGTTAATACGGTCCCGAACACCTGGTCTAACAAAAGAAACAATAGGAACAAAAGAACTGCTACCCGCTTTTGTGCAGAGATATTCGCGTCAACCTTTTGTGTGTTTTCTTAGAAATACCTGGCCATGTCGAATGTCAGGGGTGGATTTCTTACGAATTTTGGTCTAAATTTGTAAATTCTCACGATCCTCAATCATTAGTTAATACGGTCCCGAACACCTGGTCTAACAAAAGACTGCACCGCACAATAGGAACAATAGACCGGCTCGAACAATAGGAACAATAGACCGGCCCTAACAAAAGAAACACCTGGCATAACAATTGGCTGCACACCTGCACCCAGACAATAGGAACAATAGACGACTTCCTGGAACTGTCATCATCAATCATTTTTAATGGCTTTGGGTGCCGCCCACCTGTCATGTTTAACAATAGACCGGCCATGATTTATGACCTTGAGCTGTCACCATCAATCATTTTTAATGGCTTCCACTGAAGACCTTCTACTTATATATATATATATATATATATATATATATATATATATATATATATATATATATATATATATATATATATATATAGACGAACATTATATTGAAGAAAACATTAGTATTTAAAGTGACATTATATATGATCATTCTGATAACTACAAAACAGAGCAATATGAATGCCTAAACTATATTCTCTCGTAGATATTTTCGTCAAAATATTTAAAAAAACATTATTTCAAAATATATAACACTATCTTAAGAATTGATAATTATCAAACGACTTTCTAAAGGAGTTGTTTAATTCAGTGCGACAAAAACAAATATTTCATTTTGAAATCAATCTTATAATTTTCCTTTTGAAGAGCTCAAATAATTCATTAAAAGAGTATTTCTATTTTAGGTTTTGTGTTACTCATCAACATATTTCATTATTCTGATACAGTTGAAGAACTGAGGCAATTCAGTTTCCTGTCAAGAAATGTGATTAATTTGCAGCAGTTACTACTAAGGATACAAATGGAGAGGAATAATGAATTCCCACACTGTTCTCTGATAATTAGTTATTTTTAATTCATATGAAACTCATTGGAAACATTACTTTGACGATTTCGAAATGATTGTGCTTGTATGATATATAATAATATATTATATCGATATAATGTGGCTATTGCATTGTATCGACTGTCAAAATTAAGAAGTGATTTTGGCTTTTATTCCTTCACACTACGATCTCAGATATTTCTGCAATGTGTGATATATATATTAGTGTTGCGTACGAGAGTCTCTTTCTCGAGCGTCTCGCATGGTTTCGTCTCATTTTCGAGACCTGAGTCGGGACGATACTCGGACAAGACGAAACGAGACATTCAGTTCAGTGGTCTCGTCTCAAGTCCCGTGCATGAGGTTTCACGTCTCGTGCGAGAGTCTCGCAGGTAGATATTTTTACGTTCCGACTGAATGTACTTAAAAGTATGAAACAATTTTTTTATTGAAGATATTGTATCCACTACATTAATTTGTTTTGATGATTAATGTTAAAAATTAGTATATAATATCAAGAATTGCTTTCAAAATTGCTATCGGCGTTATAAGTTGATGAGCATTATTTTGTTCACTTATTTGCTTTGGTGTGTCTATCTAAATAATAAATTCTGAGATATGTATGTAGTCCGAAGTATATAGAGGTATTATTAAATATTATATCTTGAATTTCTTCCAAGTTTGGTAATTCGTTGTTTGGTGCGTGGATAGTAGTTTTTGAGCGTGCGGAATTTTAGCAAGTTAGAAGTTGATTCAAAATGAACAGATTAATGCAGAAAATAAACATACTTTTGGCTTTAGAAGATGAAGAAAATTCCGCTGATTTTCTAGTATAAGTCAGGATATTCACTTACCAAATGATGTGAGTTTCAGTGATAATATAAGTGAAAGTGAATTGTCGTCTTTGTCAAGTAGCAGTACCTGTCTCGCATGCAAACACAAAACGACTCTCGCACTCACAAAGGAAAATTCAATAAAAAGAGCCAGGTTCAGAATAGGTTAACTATGAAAAAACATCGAAATCGCCTAAATAATGATTCTGCATGATGTTTGGTATACCTAAACGACTGGGTGAAAAACAAAAGTATTTGCGACCGAGAGGGCTGAGGGCTTGCAATCGATGTCTTGCGAGTTTTTTTCTTCCTTATTGCTGTGTCAGACAGAAAAAGTTAGTAAAAATAATGATAACTTTAGAAGTTGATATCTCAAAAACACCATTTTTTTATCGCTCAAATTCTCAGGAAAGATATATAATTATATGTACTTTGAAATAAAAATTTTAGAACGCAAACTGGTAGTTTGCAGTTTTTTCGCCATCTTCTGAGAAGTTTCACGAATATTTTACACCTGAGTCTACAGTAAATCTAAGCAAATATCTGAATCCTACGAAAATTTTACATCGAATATGGGTTTGTGAAACTTCCAGATACGTTTTTACTCGTTCTTGTAACTAAAAATATGCGAAAATGCTAAAGGTAAAAAATTAGAAAAAGCAGTCTACATTATCTCTTGGTAACATTGCATTAACAATTGAATCATCTATAAGTCAATCCGTTGAATAGCTGAACCTTTGATTTGTGACCTTATAAAACCAATAGCCCAATAGCTCCTTTTGAACAGAAGTTACAGCGATTTAAAATGCTTTAAAATTTATATATATATATATATATATATATATACATATATATATATATATATATATATATATATATATATATATATATATATATATATATATATATAATAATATATATATATATATATATATATATATATATATACATATATATATATATATATATGCAAATGAGGAATGGGTAAAAATTGGAATTTACATACACATAATCTTTATAGCTTCTTGAAAGTCATTAGCAAACAAGGTTATTCGATGTTTACTTAATGAAAAATAAGAACCTTCGACTAATTATCCAGCAACTTTTTTAAATTTAACAGTAGAACGTCAATTAACAATAAAATAGTCCCAAAAGGAACTCTCATATTTACATTGAATTCTGCAAAAAAACATTTGGGGTCTTCAATAGACATAGTCTAACCCTCAAGGTAACTATATAGATAATTTGAAATCACACCTCTGAAACCCAAGTTATAGCAATTTTCAATCATGACTCTATAAAATGCTCGAGAAAGGTTAAAAAATAATCCCGCAACGAACAAACCATTGCAGAGGAACTCATAGAAAAATACAGAGCTCCCGCTTGTGTTGAGCGACCAGATCTGAAACCGTGCTGTGCAGTAGTGAGTATTTTAAATATATCCTATCAGTTCAACATTCTATCAAAAACGATAAGCTCTATAACATTAGAAAAAATACTAAGATAGAGATGTATCTATAATTGGCAATATATTTCTTACCGTCTTCTTTAAAAATCGGAATAACTATTGCTTTTTTGAGGACATGAGAAAATAGGCCCATGTTAACAGATAAATTATATAAGCGAAATATCGACCAATGTCTGTACTGAATTTCTTTGAAATTATTGCAGTTATGAAGGCAGCTACGGAACTCTTATTATTCTTAAGTGATCTAATAATAACAGCTACTTCATGCTTCATCACTTTTCAAAAGCAGAAACTTTCACTTAACATAGGTGAGAGGTGGTGCAACGACGAAATAATACATTTTTGTAGTAATTTTTAAGGGTGACAGACGAGAAATGTTCAGCAACGATCTCACTTGATCTTGGACTCACTGTATGGAATAACCTCATGCACAAGCACAATAGATTAATGTTCCTTATTTTTTCGGTCATCAAATTATTCACCATATTTGAAACAGTTTTATTTTCATTTTCTAGTTTTTCAATAAGTCCTGTGTGAAAATTCAATTTTGTTTTTTTCATTAGCAAATTATAGAAAGATATAGTGTTCCTGTATAAGTCGTAAGTGGATTGGGATTTGATGTTGGTATGTAACCACCTTCTTAAACTGAATTTGTACGTCGTATCACAGGAAAATATATTTCGAAGTTGCTCTGAATTGAGTTGATAAATGCTCCAAAGCAATCATCAACATCATTGTACACATGAATATCCCGAAAATCGGTACTAGACATACGTAAGGCAAAATCAATGAGATTCTGTTATCACAAATTTCTGACTGACCTTGACTTGGAGCTAGCAACGTGATTGGGAACAATGGGTAGCTCAATTGCTTATTGTAAGATCTGCATTAGTCAAGATTGATCTACTTTTGACGTGAAGATATCTCCATTGACATCAGTAAATATTCTTCTAGTATCTTGCGATGGAACAGTCAAAATAAAGAATTGAGTGAATCGTTAACTAGCCTACGATTGCTTTTATTCATATATACATATATATATATATATATATATATATATATATATAAATATATATATATATATATATATATATATATATATATATATATATATATATATATATATATCTATATATATAATTAATATATATATATATATATATATATATATATATACATATATATTATATATATATATATATATTTATATATCTATATATAATATATATATATATATATATATATATATATATATATATATACATATATATATATATATATATATATATATATATATATATACCTTGTAAGTCTTATATTTATTTCAATCATTTATAAGATGAGTATCATACAAACAATGCAGATTCAAGTATTTCTCATAGAAAGAAAAGACGATTGATATTGCATTTCTGCGAAGCCCTAGAAATTAAAAGTTATAAGAATTCTGGTGAATAATGAAATGAAAAATGAGACTTCAATGATTACCCATTTTTACAAGATTTTTTATTACCCATGTATAAATTCAATACCTTTATATTTGTTAATTATGATAAAATTCAAATGATAGAAACACGTTCTGATTGATTAAAATATGATTTTGACACATGATCAGTTAATTCTATTTTCATGAATTCCTAATCAATTCCTTCGTTTCACTTATAATAGAAACATTCACATCCTTGATCCGTTCAGTTCTCAGCAATGTTAACCACTTTCAGTAATTGGGTGTACTCTGTGAATGGCTGTGTTTTTCTTGAAAATGAGAAAAGGAAATTCATGAAATTATTTTTGTTGATATTGTATCATATTTTGTATTTGTGGAACTTCAAAATATATTTAGGAGATACCGATGAACTTGGGTTGAACGGTAAAAATATGCATTTGATTGGTGATCATAGTAACTTATAATTTTTCTAGCGATAAAACGCAGTGTGTTGAGAACATGTAAAACAGTGGATATGATAATAGCATTTTCTAGATTGACCTGGAATTACATCAATGCTTCCCAGTGCTGTCAAATTATAGAAGATCTAATGATGCGGCAAGATATCATTCGAAATAAATTTACTAATCCTAAGAAAAGGGAACAAGGATTTTGGTTTTCCGCAATGGTAATTTTCGTCATTTGCGAAATGATCTTTACGGAATTCAAATCGGTTAATTGGATATTTCAAGTAATTAAAGATTTAATAGAATGTAAGTTCATGTTATTCATGATGGGAAATATTCACAGATTATTTTACATTCTCAATCGTCAAATGTTGAGATATTTGAGACATTCGGTTGATATACTGAATCTCTTTCCGAAAATAGAACCTGCATCTCTCACGGATATTGAAGAAGATGATCTGCGACAAAAAATATCTCTGATAAGAGAAGTTTCCCTCAATCATAATCATTTGGTAAATTTGGCAAATGATTTGAGCAAATTGCTTTCATTCAATGTTCTCTTAATGTTGATGAAGGTTGTTGTAGATGTAGTGAATGAATTATTCGACTTGGTCAGTGACAGGAAACATTCAAATTATAGATTTGATCTGAATTGGCGATATATATGGTGGATACCTTACACTTTGTCGAAAACATGTTTGATTCTATTCCAATGGACTTCAGTGGCGAAGGAAGTGAGTTTCTCAATTTTGTTCGTTGGTGTTATTTTCTATTCGTAGATTATTTTTTGTTTCAATCCCTATGACGAATACAAGCAAAATTTCGGTGCATTCATTCTTTTCAGTTGCGGTCCATAGATATACAAAAATTTATTCACAAAAATACAAGAAAAATGGGAAATCATGATAACGAAGTAAGAAACTGCCCATTTCGAGTGTATCAAAATATCAGTTCTCATAGTAAACATCAAGGCTAGTTCAACACTGATATAATTTGTAACGTAGGAGGTCATTTATGATGGAACTATATTATTTCTCAACCGCAGCACTGTTCTCGTAGAAAATCAACGTTAAATTAGTTGTTTATTTCAAATATTGATAAGAAAATTGAATGCAAAAAGCTTGAAATTTTTATGCTATGATTTGGTTTCATCGAAGACGACATCTTTCCTTTCAATTACTGAGTCGAAAATTCTCCTCAATTCTATATGATACAGTTAATAGAGAAATTATTGACGATGATTTTCTCAATAACAGTCCAGGGCCTTTCATAAGATCTCTAAATTCAACGCGAATGTTTTTTTCTAATTGCAAATTTGAAATCCAACTAATATTTCTTTTAACCTTTAACATCGACTCAATTCAGTAATGCTACCCTTTATAACTTCGTTGAATTGACGTGATAAAAACAATCTGTCGACGTAAAATATCCCTATTCGTATATTCGAAAAAATTCCTATCAAAACCTTAAAGAAGTGCTGATACAACAAATGGAGTAAATAAATTTTTTGTATGCATTTTCTGATTCAACATAATGATATAATTATAAAAGATATGAAAGTAGGCGAAAGACGGGATTCGGTTCATCTATCGACCAAGGAGGTATATAAAACCACGCCAGCTATATATCTTTTTGAATTTGGCTGATGGGCCGGGCAAGAAGCGACTATTTGTCGAGCATTGGGGAACATCAATATTCCACAGGGATTAAATAATATAAGTTAGCTAGCTCACTTCAATAAAACTTACGAACCAGAAATTCAAGATAAAGCATTCACAATAATTAGTCTCAATATTGATCAGTTGATTAATTGTCCAACAAAAGTTCCCAGTTATCGTGATTATTTCGGAAATGTACTTGACTTGTTCCTGATTTCAGAGCATGACTCAGGAAACTCAGACTAAATATTAACATCCGCTTTCTGTTCATTATTGCGGAAGTTATCGGGGATCCAATGAATCATCGTGGGTTGAGCAGTAATTTTTTTACTCTGCTTTTCCATAGGTAGCAACTTGCTTCAGCGACATAGATGCGTATCAGTCTACAGATCTATTTCTGAGTTGATTATTTTAGGTATGGAACTCGTCATTCTACACAACATTGGAAAACCATCACCCTCTGAACCTCGGTTCAACAAAAGTTGCGAACGTGCTTTGCCTCACAAAATGTAGGCTTTAGATGTTCAACCTCACAAACAAAATTTGCATTTAACAAGAAGGTAAACAATAAGCTTCTAGATTGTCCTAGTGGTTATTGTCCCTTCTAGTCACTATCAAAGGTAAACATGTTTTATTTTCGTCTCTTATTGAAACCGATGGTATGCTGGCATTTAACTTCAAAGAAAAAGCAGATCTTTCTGGAACCACATTGGTCAAAATACTAGAAGCAAATCAGAAGGTACTTCAGCTCCTCCTAAGCTCTAGCTTCTGATACCCAAATTCAAATTTCATACACAAAATGTCTACACAACATACAAAACTAAACAGCAGAAAGTAAAACAGGCTCGGATGTTGTAACATTTATAATTTTGAAGCATTTCAGGCTATTGCTATTTGAGTACAGCGATATTACTATAGGGTATAGGAATATCGCAAGAATCTTGACAATTCTCAAAAAAGGGATGAAGTGCTTTGCCTGTGAATTACTGGCTAATTGCCTCTGAAAAAATCTTCATCAAGATGGATTAATCAGTTTTAGAACTTGGATATTTTAAAGGTTTTCGACCGAGTTTGGCCGCAAGGCACTGCTATCGAAGTTAAATCTTATGATCTTTCCTAAACCTAGGCGAAAGATGATGTGAGCTCGGATGCGCAAACGCTAAACGTTGGTATTCCTCAAGGGTATATCTTGTTATTTTGAATCTGACTAAAAACGAAATTGTGATCTTTGCTGACAGCAATATTCTCATCGCATCAAACACTAACGGAGTCCTGTAATTGCGTATACATCTGATCATCAACAAACTGCGCAAGCTTCATAGAAAG
>JARQZK010001039.1:0-27680 GCA_030704885.1 Cynegetis impunctata
TTAAAAGATGAAATAATGTATTGCTTTTTTTGAAAATGTGAATTATCTTTTAAACCATCAACTTTTGGCAAAAACATGAAGAATAGAAAAGATGAAGAATGACATGTTCAATGCGACTAAGTAATCTAATCCATTTGAAAAAAATCAATATATGGCCTTTCAAAGTGTACTAAAATCAATGTGTCACAGCAAGGTAATGTCACAATTAAAATAGACTATCTCTCCGTCAGAAGATACCCAGAACAATTACTTAGACACAGCCCAAATAACAACTTGATATTCAAAAAACCAAGTGCCCTGCGAATTTTCAAAAAAATGCCTGCAAAGGCATTAATTTTCAGAAAAAATTGAATAACTTCTGAACGGCTGAAGCGATTTGCAAAAACATAACGAATTTATAAATCCCAATTAAGGACAAATTAAAATGAGTATGAAAATATATAGAGTGCCCTTTAAAAAAAGTATCTTAAAATTTTCTCCGTAAAAATGGTACACCCTGTAAAGGGCAAAATAATTTTACGGACTGCACTCTGACCTTCCATTGCAGAACCGTTTGGTTCGTTTCGATATCACCAACGGTGTAGGTGCAATCAAGCTTTCCCATATCAATGACTCACCCTGTATATATATATATATATATATATATATATATATATATATATATATATATATATATATATACAGCAGTGCTTTTCAAATTCGAGTCTATGCATGGGGATTTCGATAACGGTAAGAGATAGAGGGATGGTTAAATGGGGGCAAAGTGGCATATTTCAGAGGTCAATGTTTCATATTGTCGTAGTATTTTCATCTGAATAACAGAGTGTTTTGGAAATATTGAATTATTACCAGTAAAATTTCAGGATATCATAGAATATGGTAGGTTTCTAAAACAAAAAATTTGATTAGATCAACAAAAAGCAAAATAGCTGAAAAAAATTAAATTCAATGAATTAGTAGAATTGAATGGAAGTATCTGAAAAAGAGTAAAATAGGATTAGTGAATAATAAGTTATAAAATAGTGAAAATGTAAAATTATACAATTAATATACACGACATTCCGGTTAGTTGAGTATCTCTAACCGTTCCCAAGTGTAAACTGTGTACATTACTAATAATTCATTCAATTCAATTTTTTTCAGATTTCTTCTTTCTTGATGAACTTTTTACTAATCAAATTTCTTCCTCTCTTTTATTTTTGTTTCCTATACTTTATAGACAATGGAAGTCCAGAATTTCACAAATACTGTGATATAAATTTTCAAAAATTAAAAAGACAACAATGATTCGTCTTCCATTTTGGGGCTGTGGCCGTCTTCAGTTGTCTATTAGGTGCTGTTCATTCTATCAGTAGTTTGGTCTGCTTCAACACGAAATGTTCATAATGTTTTGATTTATTCGATTTATTTCCAGAAAAAAAATGATTATACGTTTTTTGACGCTGTTTTCAATAGTTTGTCACAGGAACTCAATATTAATCTTCAATGTTCTCTCAAAAACTTGGCAAATGTCAGGAAATTCCTGACCATATATATATAATATATAATATATATATATATATATAATATATATTATATATATATATATATATATATATATATATATATATATATATATATATATATATATATATATATATATATATATATATATATATATATATATATATATATATTATATATATAATATATATATATATATATATATATATATATATATATATATATATATATACAGGGTGTCCGGAAATGATGAGCAAAAAATTCAGGGGAGAATTCTAGACCAAAAATAAATGGTACCTCTTCATATAAAATTTTTTCGAAAAATGATTATTAACGTAGTTACAGGGTGTTAAAGTTAGATTTTATTTACAGTTTTCTTGCTCTAAGTTTTGCCACGCTCATAATATTTCGACGAAATCTCGTATTGGGGGCTTTATCGGGATGAGTAATACAAATTTGCCTACCGCATTCTCGCATTTTGTAGAGGGCGCCACATACGAGCCTATACTTTCATTTAAATGGTCCCAACTTTTTTGTGTTACACTGTATACGACTTTTGACTGAATATTTTCATTCTACTAAACTTCTGACATGAAAAAGGTATACTACTTTTATTCAGATAAATCTTACCGTTTTCGAGTAAAACGCTAAAATAACATTGCTTGCATATGATGAATACGAAATCATTTTAATTTATTTTCAACATTAAACATAGCATCCTTTGAAAACGCTATGGTTGCCGTAGAAACAAGTTTTGGGAGAATTAGTTTTGACAGTTAGTAATTTTTTGAAAATTTGTTATCAGTGATAAATACTAAAGAAAAGTATCGTACTCAACAGAGAAACAATGGTTTATTAATAAAATCATAAGGTTAACGAACGAAAAATTAAACATTCAAATCAAATGTTCAAAATGACGTCCTTCTTCTTCAATGCATAAATTAAGTCTTCTTAAAAAATTCCGACGAACTCTATGGAATATTCCTTCCTTTTGCCTTATTACCTCACAATTGGCAACAATTCTTCCTCTCAGCTCTTCGACGCTATTCACAGGTGTCCTGTATACAAGCGTCTTCAGGTAGCCCCAAAAAAAGAAATCCATTGGGTTTAAGTCAGGGGATCTAGAAGCCCACTGTACAAACCCACCGCGCCCTATCCACCTTTCAGGAAAAGTATCATTTAGGAATTGCCTGACCGCTAAACTATAATGCGGTGGCGCGCCATCTTGAAGCAGCCACATTGAATTTCTCAATCCGAGTGGTACATTTTCCAACAAAATAGGTAAGTAGTTTCTTAGAAAATCCAAGTAAACTTCACCATTGAGTCTTTGTGGAAAAAATGTGGTCCAATTAAGTAGTCCCCCACAATACCAGCCCACACGTTGACGGAAAACTTATTTTGGTAACCACGCTCTATTGATAAGTGAGGATTCTCATCAGCCCAGAAATGCTCATTATGAAGGTTTATCAAGCCATCATTCCCAAATCCAGCTTCGTCCGTGAAAAAGATATTACGAACAAAATTTTGATCACCATTATGGAGTATTCTAATGGTATTGCATAAATTCACACGAGCAGCAGGATCCTCAGCAGATAGCGATTGCACCTTTTGGTAGTGGTACGGATAAAGGTTTTGTTCGCGTATTGCTCCATGTAAGGAGCTCTTGGGAATGCCCTCTTGGAAACTAATTTTTCTAACACTTACATTGGGATTATCCTGTATCGAATTCAGAATACGAACTTCTGCTTCTGCTGTTCTAGTATTCCGTTGTCGGCCTACATCAAAAATTCTAGTTTTGAACGATCCAAATTCTCCCAGTCTTCGATGGATAGTACTGAACATTCGCGATTGGGGTAGGTGTCTATTTGGAAATGCTTCACGATACAAACGTCGTGCTGCAAGAGCATTACCTGCAGCTAAACCGTAATAGTAATGCATGTCCCGCAACTCCGCGTTAGAGTACTTGTTATTCATCATTGTTTTTTTATAACAACAATTATTACAAAAGAACTTGAACAAAATTACTAACTGTCAAATCTAATTCTCCTCAAACTCGTTTCTACGGCAACCATAACGCACGTTTCCAAAGGATGCTATGTTTAGGTTGAAAAACTAAAATGATTTCGTATTCATCACATGCAAGCAATGTTATTTTAGCGTTTTTCTCGGAAACGGTAAGATTTATCGAAACAAAAGTAGTATACCTTTTTTATGTCAGAAAGTTAGGAGAATGAAATTATTCAGTCAAAAGTCGTATACAGTGTAACACAAAAAAGTTGGGACCATTTAAATGAAAGTATAGGCTCGTATGTGGCGCCCTCTACAAAATGCGAGAATGCGGTAGGCAAAATTGTTTTCCTCGTCCCGATAAAGCCGCAAATACGAGATTTCGTTGAAATATTATGAGCGTGGCAAAACTTAGAGCAATAAAACTGTAAATAAAATCTATCTTTAACACCCTGTAACTACGTTAATAATCAATTTTCGAAAAAATTTTATATGAAGAGGTACCATTTATTTTTGTTTTAGAATTCTCCCCTGAATTTTTTGCTCATCATTTCCGGACACCCTGTATATATATATATATATATATATATATATATATATATATATATATATATATTTATATATATTTATAAATTAATATATATATATTTATATAATTAAATATATATATATATTTATAAATATATATATATATATATATATATATATATATATATATATATATTCTGAATAATTGCTTTTAAACATTTTGATCAATAACGAATATTTTTAACGAGTGATGTCATAACCTTTTTTAAATTGAAATATAATTCAACAGCACAAATAATAAGTGTTTCTTTGTGTTGAGTTGAAAGTTATCCCGAAATTTTTCGTCAATATTGATTGTTTAATAATTCAAACCCTATTCATCAAGTATTAGTTTCGCCATAAATGTCGATACTTTTAAAAAATTTTTAGTAGTCAAAAAATATTTCACTACAGATCCAACTAAATATTGAGATTTAAAAAGTTATTTAGGACATGTAGACAACATTTACGACATCAAAAACTAAAATGTGAAATTCGTTCAGACATGGGGTATAGGATATGATACACAAAATTTGCGTTACCTATATATTGTATAGAATGAAATAATTCAATAATATAAAAAATGTTCCACTCAAAATAAGCAAGTTCATACCTACTCACTTCAGATCTAACCGTAATTACCGAGGTACCATGTGCCAACATCCTGAATATATGTTGCCTCCATCAACATTAGTCTACTGTCAATTTCTCTAAATTTTGCTATACATATATATATATATATATATATATATATATATATATATATATATATATATATATATATATATATATATATATATATATTTTATTATATATATATATATATATATATATTTATATATTGGAAATTATTCTTCAAGGACCTATGATTTTTTTAGCATGTTATTTAGTGCTCTTCTCAGAATCTAGTAGGTGCACGGAAAAAAAAATTTAACAGTTCTATTTGCTGGAGGTATTATTGCTGAAATAGCGGAACTGCTGTGAATTCAGCGAAAGTATTAGGTATATGCAACTAATCAGTTTGTCAAATCTTCAAGTCACATTTTGCTAGGGGGAATACTGCACCGATAGCAATTCAGCTGCTCGAATAGCAATAATATTCAACAGATTAGTTCTGCTAAAATCCAACAGATCATTCTGCTGACATAACGAATCTCAATTGCTAAAATAACTGAATAATGCAGATTTTATGGAACTAGTTCTGCTAACGTAACTAACTATAATAACGATTTGAATCTGTAATACTTGCAGGATGAGCTGCAGATTTCCTAGAAGTTCATTCTGCTCTTTCAACATTTTATGATGGTAAACATTGCAGACAATCATGCAGATTTAACAAAACAAATTGTACAGCGTGGAGAATATTCAGTCAAATTATGAATTCTGTTACTAAAACAACTATTCTGTAAATTGTACAGAACGAATCTGTTATTTTCACGGTCACGCTGCTATTATAGCGCATGGGCATATCAGTTCGCGTCTTTTCTCAACCTTAACTAATAACTCGGAGGCTGTATTGAAACATTCATGTTCGTTTTGAGTTGAGTGAGTACGTAACAATGGCCGATACAGATACAGAAGATTTTCTCAAAGCTTGGGGTTTGACAAACTATGTATAGAGATTTTCAGAGGTAAGTTTCATAGTATATTATCGATATGTTCTGAAAATTTTAGTCTTCCGAATAAAATGTCGTGTCCACAATGGATTTTTTTTCCAGGAGTCTACTGAGTCAGACAGTTTTTTATCCAATCTGAGGATTGAAGGCGAACAGCACCATTCATCCATTTTAATGCTAACGAAGCAGTTGAGGATCATCAAAAATATCTGCTTTTGATTCAAGAGACTTATGTTGTGAGTGTAAAGTCAAACGAAGAAGAACTTGGGAATATTCTTGATAAAAGTTATGAAGGCAAGGCCTACTATAATAAATTTTTTTATTTTAGTTATGCTTGAGTAAGTAATCATAACTATTTTTTTTTTGTATCTATTCACTAAATTACGTTCCTGAAAACATGTACCTGTGATAATTGTGATAACTTTACATTAGTAGTTCAGAAATGAATCATCTCTTAAGATGGATTACTTCAGATTATTTTATGTACCTATATAAACATATAAATATATTTTTTGATAATTTTCTTGATATGGAATATTTGTAAATATTTCTTGGAATTTCTTTAGCAATAAAATGCTCCATTAATTGAACAAATTATATATTAGCGAAAGTTTGACGCTTCTTTACGTATTGCAACTTTAGAAAAAATGGCCATTAATTTCTTAAACAGAACACCTAATGAAGCGTCAATCATTTTCTAACGGTTCATTTCTTCAAGCGCTAGTGCCTGTTATTGCTTGAAAATCAAGAAAAATGTCACATGGATATATATATATATATATATATATATATATATATATATATATATATATATTATATATATATATATACATAGTAATATATATGTAAAACCTACCTCAGACATATCTGTAAAAGTTTGTATTGAAAACGTGTGCGATATTGGGATGTTACGTTCATTTTGTTACATTTTGATAAATCAATTATATTTTATACATTCACATACATACTTTTATTTCCTATTTTCCAAACATCGCACTTCGAGTAATAAAGTATGATTTATAAATGAATTAAGAACAAGAAGATACAATAAATAGTTTAATTTCCTCAGTTTTGAATATTTTAAATTAAGTCATAGATAAAATTTGTTTCAACTGGTAGAAAAATATCTGTGTTATTTGTTGGGTTATATCTATGTTATTGTCCTGGTAGAACAAAGTATATCATAGCTGCTAGATGCTCTGTAGCATTGGTTCATATTCCTGGTGATGACTTATTATGAATATCATCGAGATATATTTATTTCATTGCATTTCATATTGCTCTATTCGCATTACTACATAAGCGTATATATATGTGTGTGTGTGTGTGTGTGTGTGTGTGTGTGTGTGTGTCTGTGTAGTAATTTGTATGAAGCAATATAAATACTATGAATGAAATATATCTTGTTGTATTAACGGTAATGTCCTGCATCAATGACAATAGATGCTGTGAATTTTACAAACCATCTTGTACAAAGAGCATGAAATTTGGTAGATTCAACAGACTTATGTATTTTCATTTGCGAGACATTCTGCAGAATTAACAGAATACGAATACAATTAATCATATCAATCTGCTGGAATAGCAGACTAAACTCTCATCGAAGTGTTATTCCCAACAGGCCATACTGTTGTAACAGCAGCATGTTTGGTACATCCAATACTATTCAGTTTGTTAAAAGAACAGAATGAGACGATAAATTATGTAGTTAAAAATGTTGAAATTGCAATTCAAAGTTGCAACTTCAACAATTCGTGATTGCAATAGTAGTAGAACCCGTTTTTTAATTTCAACAAATTCTTGTTACTTTAACAAATTGAATTTAGCAGAAAGTGAATCGTTGATCTAACAGACTTGCAATTTTTTTGTTGAATTTACCAGAAATTTCTTTCAGTGTGGTTATGTGAATTTAATGTCGTTGCCGACTCGGTCGATAGACATACACTACTGATGTGGTCATTGAATAGCAAAACAGACCTTTTAGTTATTTCATTATGTGTGGCGTAGATGTCGAATTTTCTAACAATTTCCCTTGAAGGATTAATGGGAACTCTATGTCGTTTAATCTCATGAAACTAGCTCCGTTGAAAGTTCGATTTGATTAATCATACAATTTTTAAATGGACATACATAATTTGTATGAAAGTATAAAATATGTATTTTCCTCATTTGTTATGATACAGCACTTTCATATTGTTGTTTTCTCAGAAGTGATTCCATATGGACTCGAATTACTAGAGTTCAAATCTACAATCAATGATAACTTACGATCTCATCCATTTATTGATGAATCTGATATTACGAAAGAAGTTGTGTTAGACAAACGATCAGTAAGAATTTCTTTACTCATTGTGTTATATTAACGCCGATAGCAATATCATTCGCTATGCTATAATGTTCCATACGGAAACCGCAAACCTCACACAGAGAATAATAGTAAGGAAACTGTCTCAAAGTATATGACTGCGGAATCTCCAATATTCCCTTCCAGATTGCTTTAAGGCAGTCGACGAAAGGAAAGGATTTCGAAGCTTCTATAATTAAAACTGTCTAATCGAACCTAGACGGAGGTAGGAGCAATTAAACAGTTTCCAAAGGGGGCTGCAAATACGCCGCACTAGTTATGCATTCACGAACGATTAAATCGATGTAGGAGAGCAGAAACTGAAAGCAGGCTCTAAGCTAAAATCACGAATAAAGAGAGTTTGATGTTTTATTAGTCGTTCGCGGCTCATGAATTAGAGAAAGAAAACAGAAGGAAAATACACCCCGAACCGCTCGATAATGCCAAAAATAATTAATTACTCGCCATCGACCGGAGTGTCAGCCAATTTTTCAATAAGAAGCTGTCAGTTCTTACGAAGACTAACGAACCCGAACTGGGATGCTTGGCATTTTGGAGCTACTGCCTATTCACCTTCCCGTCCGTCTTTCTAAGTGTATATTAAATCCTCGGTTGATACGGATGACTATTCATTTTTTGGTTTTGGGGTCCGACCGAGCACCCAGACTTGAAAAGTGATTTTTTCACAGTAAATTGCTCACTATCAATCCATTCTCAAGTCTCTGTCTCGAAGACGAAATTCAAGATTCACCTTGAAGTTGAGTCATTGTTTTTTGTTTTGGTTTTAGGCGCAGTCTAGCTCTTATACCGCAATTCAAAGCATCTTGTTGTTTTATGAACTAAAAAAATTAATTTTTCTTCCGTTATCGAAAAAGGATCATAACTTGAACCTACAAACAGTAAAATCAAGTATCAAGAAAATTTCACACATGAAAAACGTGTAGCCATTACACTGAATAATATATATCAACGTTTTTGAAGAAACAATGACATAAATCAATCTCCAGACCAAATATGCAAAAATCTTTCAGACCGCAATCAATTGTCAAATATTTTTATCAATGCCACAATAAGAAAACGTAAATAAATCGGTTCGGAGCATATACTTGTTATATAGCTTAGATTGCCCGCTTTTAAGGTACCATATATATATATATATATTATATATATATATAATATATATATATATATATATATATATATATATATATATATATATACCAGCTCCGGACCGAATTAATTTGTGTTTCTTACCGTGGCATTGATAAAAATAGTTGACAATTATTGTCCAAAATAAAAAATTTGTCGCTTAGCAGCTGTTTGATAGGATTTTTGAATCTACTTATTTAAATAGTATTTTTTGATGTTTTTAAACTCCCAACTCATATATATTTGATGAAATTTTCGCAGACGTTTACCTCAAATTGAAATTAGTTTGTGAGTTCATTTATTTATGCTTTAATTTTTTATCTATGCAGAATTCTTATAGAATATAATTATATGAATTGCGATGAAAGTAATTCATAGTCATTATTATATTGAATACCTGCCTATTCATGCATAAACAATAATATTTTCAAGTCAGTTCTTTCAAATAATTTCAATATGATAATAACTCAAATAATTAAACGCGGAAAGAAGATATAACAATCGCAGTATTTACTATCAAGTGCATTAAAAAAATTTTTGTTTCTACTTTTTCGCTGAAAGCATCTGATATTTTCATTTAAACAAAATAGAAATTATTAAATATATTCTTGATTGTCATCAAAGTATTTATTTTATTAGAATAATAGTGATAATAAGCACTTATATACCTATTTACGTTACATAGTTTTGTTTTCAGATTCGAGAACTGATGCAGCAAAATATAATGAGATGAAAAAGGTGAGTACATTTTTCTTTATTTTAGTTTGATGAATAAATGATTCACTTCAAAAGGGATGGCGCTATAACCAACATATATATATATATATATATATATATATATATATATATATATATATATATATACAGTGCTTTCATGATGAAAGGAACAAATTCATTAAAAAATTAGGTTTCTATTTCATGTTAAAATCCTCGGACAGGTCGATTAGTATTTTTATTTGGGCATTTTTCGCAATAAAAATTTTGTATACAGGGTGTCTCATTCAAGAGCTGTGGCTTTGTCATTAGTTTTTTTAAAGGTAATACCCTGTATATTATTTCACTTTTACAATTCTACGATAAATTCTTATCAACTTTTTGTGAACACACCAATATGCCTCAACTCGATGGATTGCCCAGAACGGAGATAGTGGGTAATGAGAGGTACGATATGAAAACACATAAATGCAATTACTAATTTAATTTTTACATATGTTCAATCTGTTGTCCGTTTACTTCGAGACATTTTTGAAGTCGATTTAAATGTTTCCCGTTTGCACATTTTCAATTACTTCTGGACTGATAAGTCTTATTTCCTGCCTGATTCTCTCTTTTAGATCATCAATAATTATTTGGTCTATTCAAATAAACTTTAGACTTCAAATAACCCCATAAGAAAAAATCCAATGGGGTTATGTCCGGTGATCTTGGCGGCCACTCAATCGGACCTCTCCGTCCTATCCATCTGTTTTGGGAAAAAAGTTGCATCAAGAAATTGTGAACAGCGATTGAATAGTGAGGAGGTGGCCCCATCTTGTTGAAACCAATATCTCGTTATTAGGTATGTCAGGATCTTGTGGGTTAGGAAACAAAACAGCTTAAAGCCGGAATGAGTTCGAACTGGAGAAAGTTCAAGTAGTCCTCTCCGTTTAGTGTTCCTTCAAAAAAAATAGGGACCAACTATACGATTTCGAACAATCGCTGCCCATGTAATTAATTTTTTTGAGGCCGCTGTGTGTGGCATTCTTGCATCCAATGAGGATTCTCGGTCGCCCAATACCTACAGTTTTGTCTGTTGACGTGGCCATTTAAAGTAAAGGTGGCTTCATCAGAAAAAATTATGTTTGTAAATGAAATTTAGATGTTGATTATGAATTTCAAGAATCTGCTCACAAAACTGTACTCTGCGGTCAAAATCGTCTGCTAATAATTCATGTACCAGCTTAATTTTATAGGGATGATACTTATTTACCTTAAGTATTTTTATGCACGGACCCTACTGATAAATTGAAATTATTGGAAATTGTAGTAATGGATGTATGAGGGTTATCTTGGGTTTCTAGTAGAACGTTCAGCACTGGTTTTCTTCAGATACTCTCGGTGGTCTTCCTTTAGGTAAATCTCTAACGTGGCCGTATCTCCTGAATTTTGATTCAATTTTGCTGACTGTCGATCTAGTAATTGGCGGACGATCAGGATGATTTTCATTGAATAGATTGCAGACTTCTTCTTGTGAACGCACCCTATCTCCAAAACCAATCATCATAAGTACTTCAATACGTTCTCTCTCAAGTAATTGCATTTTCCTAAACAATGAAGTAGTGTAGTGCCTGGAGCGTTAAAAACGTGAAAACTGCGGACTATACAGCACCAGTGAATGAATTCAGATGGTACATGTGAAATTTCATTCTTCAGATTTAATGACAATGTTTACCTAAATTTTTTTTTGTACTTTTAATCCACATTTTAAATCTCCAGGTGCTCCACTATCTCCGTTATAATCTGGGAATCCATCAAGTTGAAGGCATATGGTATGTTCACAAAAAAGAGATAAAACTTTATCGTAGAATTGTAAAGTGAAATAATATACAGGGTATTACCTTTAAAAAAACTAATGACAAAGCCATAGCTCTTGAATGAGACACCCTGTATACAAAATTTTTATTGCGAAAATTGCCCAAATAAAAATACTAATCGACCTGTCCGAGGATTTTAACATGAAATAGAAACCTAATTTTTTAATGAATTTGTTCCTTTCATCATGAAAGCACTGTATATATATATATATATATATATATATATGGTTGTCTGGTTTCCCGGGTTTGTATCCGCGTATGGGCTTCGTCTTCGTTGGAGTCTGCCCGACGTTTCGGCAAAATCACATTTGCCATCTTCAGGTAGCTCTTCTTGGTCGGAATGAATACACTGAACAGACTTCAACGAAGACGAAGACGAAGCCCATACGCGGATACAAACCCGTGAAACCAGATAACCAGATTATCTCCGCTAGAACCTGAAAATTAACATATAAATATATATATATATATATAAATATATATATATATATATATATATATATATATATATATTATATATATATATATATAAAAATAAATATATAGATATATATATAGAGAAAAATATATATATATATATACATATATATATATATATATATATATATATGAAAAACTTGGTTCACGGAATGAACCGCGTAAAAGATTTGAAAAATCTCGACGTTTCGGCTCCTTTTGCGAAGCCATCTTCAGGAGAATTGGAAGGGAAATAATTCAGACTCGTGGCCTCAATCTGCCTACTCCACGAATCGAATTTAGGAGGAATCGGAAACAATACGATTGCGTGGTCTCAACCTGCCTACTCCACTAACCGTATTGCTTCCTGTCAACTCTGAAGTCTCAATCTGCCTACTCTTCAGAGTCAACTGACGGGCCGATCGTCGCGTGGCCGTATTTATAGGGGAGGGGGGTGGGTACTCACGCTCATCAGTGCGGGATGCACTCTGATTGGGCGTTACATGGCGACCACTGAGAAGTGGTTTCCATGCTGATGGGAGTCTGTGACTGTCATCTCTGGTGTTCAAACAATTTGGACGTTTTTCTATTTCTACAGCTTCACGGATAATTCGGGATTTGAAATCCCCAGTCTATCAAGCGTTTCTTCAATCTTGTGAGACACGGGTCTGATGGTTTTCAGCTCTTCCTTTGAAGGATTGGTGGAAACTTCATTGCGTCGAGGCTCATCAAAACGTGAAGTTTTTTTTTTTTTTTTTTTTAATCGAGGTGAAAACTTCAAAAGCGATACCGGTTGCGAACCCGGAGTGTGTGGGATTCAATAGTTGATATATATATAAATATACATCAACATTGCCTATCCACAGAAACTCTGTTCTTTCGGTTTCCGGGCATATCCTACTAAACCTCCAGTCTCACACTTAGATTAGGACTCTCGTGCTGCGGTCAGCACTAGAACCTGTTCCCTTCCTTGTGTCTATATTTCAAGACCCAAGTGTATATCTCTCTGCGTCGCGTCGCATTAATTTTGAAATCAAGTAAACATACCTGACGACTGCCCGTGGCATTCTCTGTCGACTGGAAGTATGTTCGCTTCATCCCAGGTTGGTTCGATCTTGAACAATGCTCATCACTCCGACCTCGAGATCCAACATCCATTTTCACACTCGTCGTCTGCAATAGCCATTACTCCGACATCGTGATCCAATATCCATCTTCACTCTCGTCGTCTGCAACGAGCATCATTCGTCTTCGAACCTGACGATCCGCTTCCATCCCACCGTGCCGTGCTCTGTTGGGCGCTGCGCCTTACTAGCGGTCCGAGTTACTTCGTGTCTAATGGACCAACATCACTGTCCATCGATGTCCTTTTCACTCTCGTCGTCAGTCTTCAGTCGCTTGCCGTCGAATTCACCGCTTTCCCAGGGCGATGCTGCTTCCTCGGTGGTCTGGTCTCGAATGCCGTGCGAAAACGTGAAGAGTTAGCTATATGGGTGCGTTATAGTATTTGATAGGTAATCAAATTTTGCAACTGCTGTGAACATAAAATACAGGGTGTCATTTGAATTAGGAAGTTATATCTGTTTGAAAGTCATAATCATTGGGTACTAATTAATGGAATTATAACATTTTTCACAAGTGGAACGTTAAATTTGATCCATTAACAGATTTAAATATAAGTTTGGTATAAAGAAAGTTTATACCGGCTGCAAATGTTAACGTTAAATTGGATACCACTTTTGAACAAAATATATTTTACTACTATATGAAAAATCGCACGGTATAGATAAGGTGAACCTTTATGAAACTAACCTTCATTTTGGACGCAGAAGCAGAAGATGTTATAATATATAGAGGGTCCTACTTGAAAAACACTTTTACACTTTTTTGAATTTTCATTTTTTGGTTTTGGTTTTTGGAGTTAAACATAATTTGAAAATGTTCCTCTAGTAGCTCTCCACTCCATAGTTTATTTTCTTCATTGACCTAATTATGGTGTCTACCGTGAATAACCCAGTGTATATATATATATATATATATATATATATATATATAATATATATAATATTATATATATATAAAATATATATATATATATATATATATATATATATAAAATATATATATATATATATATATATATATATATATATATATAAATTAATTAGTTTATGTGGCTTATAGACCGAGTACGAGCCCCTATCTGTAAAATTTAACTTAAAGAACTTAAGCTTGAACAAATATTGTTGATTAATCTTTGAAATATAATTGTTGAGAACATGCTAAAACATAACTACTTTGAACATTACTTTCAAATTAGGAAACGAAACTTATCTCCCAGTATTATTTCGCAGACATAATATTATCAAGTTAATGAGAAAATACATAACTAAGTTACCTAATATCGATGAATTTCCATAACGACATTTTAAGTAATAATAGTTCCCTCGTTTCAAATCGAAAACCTATCGGGCAAATGACCGTAAAATAAATAGAAATATTTAATAAATTTAGTGGAAACGTCGGCGGCATTATATTAAAGCACAAACAAAGGCTTTTATGCCTGCCTTGCTCGTCAATAAGGGTAAAAGGATTGCTGTAATGTACGTGTTGACTATGAAAGTAATCGAAGGCTATTAATTCGACTCAATAGCTATCTGATTCGGTTTGGAATAATGAGGAGCTCGCGTGCCACAGGTGTCGCCTTTAATGACAATGGTCTGCGAGGGGCACTTACGCGATTTAGAATGAAAGCAATAAAAGATCTGAAAATTACCAAATAATGATGTATGGAGGAAATCATGGACAAAATGAGATTTTTGCCTGGAAATATTTCTCATGTATATTGCAAGAAAGAAAAAGAAACGGTGTCATGGGACACCTGGTAGGAACGAAGTTCTCTCGGATAATATAGAAGCAACACAATTTGCAAAAAAAAACTAATGCTCAATTTTGTAAATATTTTCTTTATTTCTATTTTTTTAATATTTTTAAGTGATAACTTATACTAATTGATTGAATACTTCTAATCCTTGTCGTATACTATTCTGGCAATGAATTATTCAATCAAATCATGAAAAACATACTAGTTGACCATGGTCAATTTCATACATTACATAAAGTGAACAAGGAAAATTCTTTAATAATTTAAAAAATTATCAAACAACTGTGGTCAGTAACACTTGTCCAGTGTTACTGACCACTATTGGTATTGGGGAACAATTAGAGATTTGTTAATTCACTCCGGGTCAAATAAGCTGCACTGATGAGATCTAATAAGATCGAAACAGCTGTATGCAGATTTTGAGTCGGGGTGACGTGACAATTTCTATAATTCACCGTTCGATTGTGAATGCAGATTTTGCGTTGCTGAATACGTATAACCAGCTTCCTTGGAAAGTTGTTTGATAATTTTTTAAATTATTAAAGAATTTTCCTTGTTCACTTTATGTAATGAATGAATTATTCGCAGTTTTGGCTGCATCTTCTATGATATTCTTGGATAAATTCATTTTCATTTCCATTATTTCTTTAAGTCTACACAAAGAAAGTAGCAAAAATATTCAAAAACGTCAAAATATCAACAAATGACATGCCTTCTATGAGAAGGCAAATGGAAAGTATAGGAGCAATCAACCGATTTTAAAATCAACTTTTCATTATAAAATAATTTTTTCGTGAAAAATAAAATCTTGTATGCACTACGTGCGTTGCTAGATCCTAACACCCATTAGGCAATATTTATCCCTCGGGCCAAAGACCCTCGGGCCGAATGTCGGGCGTTAGGATCTATATAACGCACTTGGTACATAAATAACTCTTTAAGTACTTACCTATCATTTTTTTGTTCATGTTTTCATATTTACCACGTAGGACAGGTATTCTGTTTAGATTCTTTATACAAATGGGGAAAAACCCAAAGCAACACTTGCAATTGTGGCGAACGACAAACCATCCATCACCTAGCCCAAGGCTGCCCAACCTCAGGCCCGCGGGCCACGATGTGGCCCGCGAACGAATTTTGAATGGCCCGCCGCCCGCGTGAGCAAGTTTAAAAATTGCCTGTCTAAAGTACATGCAGTTGGATGATATTATGGACTATTCACATACGTCAATTCAGGGTTTTATTTGAAAAATATATCAGCGAATATGTAGAGTTACAACTGTACTGCGTTGTGAGATGGTTTTCAAAGAGAATCATGTTAAAAAATTTCTTCACCTTGAGAGAGCAGGTGTTGGAATTTTAGAAGAAGAAAGGGTGTTTCATTTGGAAACTGATTTACTGAAAAAAGAATCCTGGTTGAGTGATTTTGCATCTACTGTTGACATTATCAATTACCTGAATATTTTAAATCTCAAATTACAAGGAAAAAGTTGTTCACTTCCGACCGCGCTTTTGACTATGCTTACTTTGATAAGAGGATTCAAAGCTGAATTAAATCTGTTTTCAATGAATTAAGCCAATGAAAATATTGCCCACTTTCCTACATTCAAAGAAATGAAAGAGAAGCTCAATATCGACACTATCCATTGTACTAAGTAGGAATGTAAAATTAGATGCTTATTAATGTCGTTTCAGAGCAGATTCCAGGAGTTCGAAGTATAAAAACAAATTGACAAATTTTTGTGAATCCTTTTACGAACAGTTTGATTGAAATAATAAGTCATCCTGCTAATATTCAGTTGGGAACTCACAAATCGTCAAAATTATTCTGCAATAAAAAACTCTTTTCAGAAAAAATATTGTCAAAGTCAGAAACTTCTTCGGAAGAATTTGTAGATTTTTGGAAACTGTTACCAAAAGAAAATTTTCCTACAATAACTAAGCTGGCCTTCCAATTTCTAAGTAGTTTCGGTTCAACATATGTTTGTAATCCGAATTACTTATATGAAAAATAAATTTTTTTGCTGTGTCTGTCAACATCTGATTTGACGCCTAATATAGGAAAATTATTGAAACAAAAAAAATTCAGAAATCACATTGATTGTGCCAATTTTTAAGTTTGATTTTAAATTTTGTTAATTGTATTTCTTTAAATAGCAGAATATGCTGTTTATGTTATTATTTTAATTGAACTGTAAGCGGTCAGTGGCCCGCCTGTGATTTTTGAATCGTCCTTTCTGCCCGACTGTTAAAAAGGTTGGGCAGCCTTGACCTAGCCTATGACTGTATAAACCGGCAAAGTCACTGCTCGACCAGAGATTTCTTGAGGGCCACTCCATCGGCTGTCACCTGGATTGAAAATATAGACATTAAGATCTAAAATTGTTATTCTTTTGTTTGATAACATTGAGTAGATTAAGATACATGTGTTGCCATACGATAAATAAATAAATAAATAATAGGTAATCTACTCGACGGTCCAAGCATATTGTTACTCGAGACTAGAAATCTGTCGAATCAATAATTGAAAAAATGATATTTTGATACAAGCTTTTCAAGATCGTTTTGTACACTTCAAAAAAGTTAAACCTCTGTTGTACATTTTCAGCAATCCTTTCAACACTCCACCCGAAAATGCGAATCAATGCAACTGGAATTGATAGATATGCAAAATGATGATAATTTACGAAACGAATTTAATTAAGGTGATTTACAACCGTTAAAAACGTTGATAAAAGAGCTGCGAATGAAAGCATTGAAATGCACCAGCTTTTTTGGATCAACGTATATTTGTGAAGAAACGTTTTCAGTGATGAAACAATAAAACCAAAAATCGAAACCGTCTGGCAAATGAAAATTTGGAATCACATTACGATTACATAATTACAACAAAAATTTTTGAATGTTCTTTTATTTTTATCATTATTAGTCATACTATTTAAAAATAAAATTTTTTGTGTTAATAAGTATTATTTGTACTGGCTCGACATTGACTTATAATTTTCCCGAGTGGCCCCTGTTCCCTATAAGTATGTGCATCCCTGGTGTAAATGATCAATTCATGAAGGAAGAAAATCTCATAGTCTTGAAACTATCAGAAAAAACAAACTATTCAGCTGAGTATTTAGATTCGGTAACTAGCATTTGTGACGTTCCTGGTTCTAATCCTGAGATCGTCTGAACTGCCATGAATTTTTTTCAGTTGTTTTCTCATGGCTTAGGTGAGTCACCGCTGACAAAGTTACAAAGTCTACCTGTATTCATCATCTAAACCCTACTTAACCTCCTCTCTTCCTTAAATTATCTGGTTCCACTAGGGTTGCCATCACCTAAATTGCCGATGCCGGACAAAAATTTTAAAACCCCCGGACATTTCTGTGAAATTTTGTTTTTCCCCGGACACCCCGTGAAATTATGTTTTTTTTTGAATAAAAATAGAATATGTATCGGGTGCTGATATTTTAATTTTTTTAATTTTATTCAAACTTCAAACTACTCATTTGCCATATAAACAGAAGCAACACAAAAAACAAATAAAATTCTATTATACACAGTTTACAGTTTTCTATTTTTTGTTGTTGGTATCATCAATAAAAAAACAACTCATGTCGACGATAATTTTTGGTAGATCAAAAATCAAATAGACTAGATTTACATTGTAATAGCAAATTATAGGATAGGGTCATCTAGTTCGTGGTTAGGATTGTGTCGAGGGTTTATGGGGTAACCTTCCCAAAAGTCTGTATTATTTATTAATTATAAATCAAAAGTAAGTAACAAGTTTTAATTTTAACGAGATCAAGTTCTTTTTACTAATTCAACTTAACTTGGAATTTTTCAGACTTGCCAATTTTTCCCAAAATGTCTTTATTTTTCATCATGAATTTGTAAAAGTCGGAGCAACTCAAGTCTTTAAAATTAGACTTTATTTTGATCATAGAAGAAAGCGTATGTGTACTCAGCAAGTTTCTCTCCTTCCTTATTTGCTGCGACCCTAGCGAAAAAACTCACTCTACATTAGCATTGTGAGCTGGTATACAAAAATATTACTATGTAATTTTGAGCAACTGGTTTGCATTTAATAGCTCATCTCCGTCACTGACACTCAAGACATATTTCGAAAGTCCCGTCCGGACGACCTCCGGACGCCCCCTAAACTAGGACAAATCCGGGAAAAGCCGGACGGATGGCAACCCTAGGTTCCACCTTTCTAGTTGAAGAAGTTCCTCTCAATAAATCAAGTAGCCCACCTCCCTCATACAGACTTGAATCAGAAATTAAACAAGTTGCCTTTTCTTCTATCAAAAATGGAATATTAAGAAAAATATCTCAAAAAAAGCTTTCTAGTTTCTCAGATTTAATAGTGTCGTCAAATTGCGCAATCTCAAAAATAAAATGGATACGATCTAGATCTTTGAAAAATCAATAAACATAGTTTTTCACATATCATAAATATAATATGTATGTGTATTACATGACAGTCAGCAGAGAATTATAAAGTATAGATGTGGTTGGTGGTTTTTGCGGGGTTTCGGTGAGGGTTGGGGTTGGCGCTTCACGTCGTGGCGTCTGTGGCCGGGGAGGGGTGGGAGGTGGGGTTAGTGGTCGTGGCGGGGTGTTTGGTGCTGCGTGAGGTCCCGTCGGTTTATTTCATAAGGAGGAAGAAAGTGTCACATTTCATGGCGAGCTTGAGCTTACCACACAAAATTGATTCTGACAGATATACTTAAAGTGAAATAATATTGATAGTTATAATTCGCAACCTGGTGAGAAGTGGTTTTGAAGTGAAAATGTCTTCAGAAATTGAGGTTTTGGCCAAAGAAGCAGAGTCTACCTTGGACCATCGAAGTCTATTGAAAAAAAGTATTCTGGCAGCATATGATCACTTCGTGAATTGGTGCCAAATTCGAAAAATGTGACAGTTTACCAAGAGAATGTGCTTCTAGGCATATTTCAAATTCAATGGCTAGAGAAAATAAATGAAAATCCTCTACTTTGTGGGCCGATATTCAATGATAAAGTCGCAACTAGGCGATCAAAACATGGAATAGATATTGGTAAATATCTGAAGTTGCGCATATTTTTGAAAAAGTCCCAATGAAAGAGTATCTTCCAAAAAAAATCAAGAGTTTTTTTTTTCTAAGGAGAGTTTCGTGACCGTTTTCTCTTTCGAAGCACCGGATGATTCATATTTAGGATTAAAGGTAACTATCCATATTTCAAGTAATTTTAATTTTGTATTTTTTGATCACGTAGTTGTTTCAGATTGTTTTATTATTCGGAATAGCTGGTGCCTGCAGATGTGGGGATGAAAAAAACACGGTGAAAAAAATGAAAAAGTACAGATATCGAGGACAAGGGAAATATCTATAATAAAGCAATATTCCTGATAGTAAAACGAGAAAGTTCGAACATTTCACAGTTATCGGGGAGAATAATCTAAATATTTATCGGAGATACACTGCGTAAGAGCCAAACGATTTCGTTGAAAATAGATTTTTTTTGAAATATCAATCTGGAAAATGCTAGCGAGCTGTGATGGGAATATATGGTATAGGAAGTGTTCCAAGAAAGGTTGCCACTTTTTTGCAATTGAATCATCGCAAGCGAATACACAGGTCATTCATTGAGGCGAACTTCTGCTACACTACTTATAGATGGAGGAGCCAACATTGAGTCTTTTGAAAGCGACACGGAGGTTGGAAGTCAAGTAGTGTAGCAGAAGGCTATATCTGAGGATTCTCTGCGAAATAGAGAATGACATTGCTTGGTAGGATATTGAGCCGTCCAAACGAATTCCCTGGAACCAGCAACTCAGATTACTCTATTGAGGCATCAGCTTTTGAACATAATTCGAGACAGAATCCTACCAGTTCATTATTACATGGTTTTAATTTTAAAAATGCAACATTGACCATTTGTACATTCAATGTAACATTAACGAATAAAAATGACGTTTGAATTGGAGAATTTTTTGTTCGTGGTTACAAATTCATCTTTGCATCTTTTCCTGCCGCCGGCCAGAGAAGTTTTGCATAGCAACACTTCTCCGCCTTGGCGGAGAAATAGAACTTTTCGAAGATCCTGTCAACCGAGAAATGACGTTATTATCGTACGTTTGAAAAAATTTTTTAATTGAAATATTTTCGAACATATTTTCGTTTTATATGAGGTATTTGAATATTGTTTGGTATTAAATTCCATTGTTATGTCTGAGAAAAATACTTATATCTTTTTTTCACGTAAATATTTTGATGAAATTATCATATAAAATAACGATATGTCAAGGACTATTAAGTCAAAAACGCAATTATTCATTTTTATTATGGCTACTATTGGCTTTGAAACTGCAGCTAAATATTAAGAAAAAAGATGCAAAACTTATATCAAGATACAGTTTTTTTTGTATAAATCCTTGAAAACCTATGTCGCATATTAATTATTTCAATATTCATATCAATTTTCAGTAACATTCAGATATGAGTTAATTGTGATGAAAGTTACGATTTTTTTCATGAATTAGATATTCAGCTTCCATGAGTTTTTCATATTTTCAG
Organism: Cynegetis impunctata; assembly: GCA_030704885.1. Taxonomy (NCBI): domain Eukaryota; kingdom Metazoa; phylum Arthropoda; class Insecta; order Coleoptera; family Coccinellidae; genus Cynegetis; species Cynegetis impunctata. The sequence continues at coordinate 21,657 of JARQZK010001039.1, forward strand.
TCCATAACGTTCAAAAATAATTTTCAATACTTCTAATGAGTATTCCCTAAAATATTCATGATATATTTGGTCCAAACTCTAATTCGAATTGAAAGTTGAACACGTTCCTGAGAAAATTACAATTATACACATTTTTCTTATAATCTGAATCCTACTTTTCGGAAGATTTAATTTTTAGCAGATTGGCAACCAAAAATTTGTTTTCGTTTAGTTTTTACATAAACGAAAAGAAATTACTAATGATCATTTAGACTTTAATTTCGAATAGGAATGAAAGCCACTTAGAGAGACATAATAATACATTCACAAAATGCAGAGTGAACGGATGAGTTGAAAAGAGACGGTAGCTTAGGATCCACCCATTCAAAGCACGCTTCAAGCGGGGTCTTTCGTGGGATTATGATTTGATTTGGATTTGGTTATTAAATTTCGGGATAGAAAATTAGACATTTCCGTCGAAGAAAGGACAAAATGAAACGAAAGAAGGATAGGGGGGTAGAAGATCTGAATAAATTAGTGGTGAAACTGGGATAATAAAATTTTGAATATGAAATGGGAATTTTTGCATTCGTAATAAGCCTTTTGAGAAACAAAGCACAGCTGACGAGAACATATGTAGATGAGGAAGGAGTGCCGAGATTTGGCCCTCGGTTACGACACAGTTGTCGGAGATGTGTATACTGCTTATTTTAAATATTAATATGGTAATCCGCTATGTCTATCGTTTTTAATAATAAACGTGCAGCAGCGGAAAACTGTGCATTTTCATACATGGAAGTACAAACCGAGATAATGGTTGGAATCTGCATACACAAACAGAGCCGCGCGCTATGGCGTGCAGGAATTGGAATATTATAAACTAATTATATTATATATATATAGCTAGGTGAGGGTATATGATATAGAGTATATATATATGGGTCGAGTTATAAAAGGTTTGTAAGATAAGTCTTGTGGTCCGCGGATACGAAGTATATAGAAAAACAGGAAGTATGATGGAATTTTGGAGCTCTGCGGATCCCAGGAATCAGGTGACCACTCCTGTTCATATCATCTAAGCTTTCGGTAAAATTTTATTACCTTTCTCAAGGGTCTATAATATAAAGATATTACAATTAAGAAAACATAAGACCAAAAAAACAAACACAACTCTCATACAACGTGGTTTTTTTCCTTTCGGAGTTCTGATAACAATTTACTTATGTTGAAAAATTTAGTAAAAACATATAGACCAAATATACAAATGAGAATTCTTCTGTATTTTTGGTCTATATATATATTTACTACATTTTTCAACATGAGTAAATTGTTATCAGATCTTCGAAAGGAAAAAACCACGTTGTATGTGAGTTCTGTTTGTTTCTTTGGTCATAAAAAACTTACCGAAAGCTTGGATGATTCCTGGTTCGAGTATTCCAACATACTTTTTCCTATATATATATATATATATATATATATATATATATATATATATATATATTATATATATATATATAATATATATAATTATATATATACATATATATATATATATATATAATTGTATATATATATATTTATATATATATATATATATATATATATATATATATATGTTGATTTTCAGGTTCTCGCGGAGATAATCTGGTTGTCTGGTTTCCCGGGTTTGTATCCGCGTATGGGCTTCGTCTTCGTTGAAGTCTGCTCGACGTTTCGGCAAAATCACTTGCCATCTTCAGGTGCCTCTTCTTGGTCGGAGTGAATACACTTCGTTGTGATTGGTTGATCTCAACGGCTGCGGCTGCGGCTGCGCGTGATTGGTCCTGCTGGTTTTGCCTGCTGCTCTTTCTCGTGATTGGCTGCTTGACTTGAACGTGTACGATGTGCTGCATAAGTTCTTAATGCTGGTTTCCAAATAGTCGAGATTCGCTGCCCGTCATTCCGGGTGTTCAAATCAAATTCTTGCTTTCTCTATCTCGATCGCCTCTCTGGTGATTCTGGTATGCAGGCGCTGGCAGTTGGAAATCATTCTAGTGTTGGAGAAGTCGATTTTATGTCCTGTGTCAAGTATATGTGATGTAAGGGACGACGTAAGATCTCGTTGCTGTACTGCATTTTGATGTTCGGCCCTCCTTACACTAATTCGTCGGTTAGTTTGACCAATGTATGTGCCGTCCGCAAATTATTGCATGTATCTCGGTAAACTCGCCTGTCCTTCTAATAAAATTTTATCCTTTGGATTCCTCAAAAGTTGGCCAATCTTCTTGTGCGTCGTGATATCTATAGTATTGATGTTGTTCCGGCGCATAATCGTCCTATTCGTCGGTGGTTCCTTTGATGTTACGTAGGGAGAACTCTGCTGACTGTGGGATCCCCATACAGATGTAGTCTAGGTTTTAGCTTTTCTTGTATTGTTTGGGCTCTTCTGATTATTGTTCTTGAATAACCATTGGCTTTCAATGCTCCATAGATGGTGGCACATTTCAATTTTTCTTTGAGAGTCTGCATCAGAAAATGGTTCTGGAACGACAAATGAGTGTTTTTTGCTGTTGAAAACAGTTGTCCTGGCGATGGTGTGAGTCAGCCTGAAGGTACTTTGGTGTGCGTTTCTTTCGATACAAAAACCGGGAGCTGGTGCTGGCCATATGGCTCAAGTTCTTCCGTTAGGTTTCTTCATTATCAGAACATCAAGGAAGGGAAGCTTGTTATTGTCTTCTATCTCCATGGTGAACTGAATACGTTCGTGTTGACTGTTGAGGTGATTGAGGAACGTATGTAGTTTTTCTTCTCCATGGGGCCAAATGACGAAAGTATCGTCGACATATCGTAGCCAAAGCTTCGGTTTCTCAGGGGATGTATTCAGCGTATTGGTATAGGTACATCCCTAGGAGTTCAAAATAAATAGGTGTTCCTCAGTTATTTCATGAAAGTTGGGATGAATATGAGGAGGAATGGCATGTTAATTAATTGATGTTAATGTTTAGAACTGAAAAGCCAAAGGTTATATACAAGTCCAAGTAAATGTGAAAGTTTAATTAGGTTGGAATATGCTAATGAAGAGCAATTAACAAAGAGAAAACGATGTTCTCATACAAATTTTAATGATGTTTTCATTGATTCTACTTACCTTGAGCATATTACAACTAACTCCACGAGGCAAGTAGATGAAAAATTCTTCGTTCAATACCTTGCGTGAAAGATAGAAAAGTAAATTGAGATATTAGTTATTTGAATTCTGTGCTCGAATAGTTACTCTATAAACACACTAATTCACAATCGTGAATATAATTAAAGATTGAAAAATTTTTTGAGGTTCATTGGCGGTAGATTCGGATACATTTCATTGAACTTTCTACATGTCCTACTGATAATTTTATCACACTGTCCAAAAATAATAAACAAATTCATAAGAACTTCATTTCAATAAATTTTTTCCATCGTTTCTGAAGGTATTTCCAACTCCTGGAGTGATGAAACTTTCGATATTATTAGTAGATTGTCACAACGTTACTGTCAAATAGTAGGTAATCATGACATGCTTAGCAAATACCAAGGGGATACCATGTTCAAGGAACATTTTCACAAATAAGTGCTCATAAGTCCGAAACTTGACTAGTTAGGTATAGGTATGATATACATAGATAAAAAGGAAATTCTAGCAGCTTTCCGAATTTGTAATAATATACAGGGTATTCCATTTGAAATAACCAACTTATAGTCACTTTTCCGAGCTAACGAAATAACTGTATTTTTTGACCACCCTGTATTGAAATAACGAAAATTGGGCTAAAATGTAGGAAGCTCCTAGGTATTAAAAAACTTAATCCGAAATTTTGATATCATTGTATTTCTTAGCTCAAAGATATCAGAGTTTTTAGAGGTCTTGATTTCCGACGAAAAAAAACGAAAATAATTTTTATTCCGAAAACAGTAACAGATAGGCATAGAGAAATATTATGAAAAGTTGTTAGGAAATTGTTGGAGATTCTAAAAATAATATAATATACAGGTGGTTCCATTTTAAAAATCAAAGTTGCTACTACTTTCTTATAGAAGTGGCAACACCGCATTACCGAAAATATTTTAGTTGGGTAGAGAATGTCCGATTATGCCCTCCATTGAATTTTCAAAGGGATCCGTTGTATGGTTCACCAGAAACGAAATTATTAAATTTAGGCTAAAAACATGGGCGAAAAATTTTCAAGCCATTAGAAAAAAAAGTTAAAATTAATTTTAAAAAACATATTTCCGATTTTTCTCAATGTTGTATGGATCCAAAAAACGGTTACTGTCGGATTTTTGCGCCCTCCAAATCATCCCAAACTGTGTTAGTAAGGTGAACATTTGCTCGTGTGTTGAGATCATTGTATGGCAATTCTCTTAAGACTACCAATTATTTTTTCCTTTTCGTGGTTTTCAAAAATTCGCTCACTTCCACAGCTTCAGCAGATTGAGTTAGAGGGTTGTACTTCAGTACAGTACTTGGCTTGAGTTGATGTTGAGGTAAGATTCTTCGAGGGTTTCAACTTTTTTCCTCGACCGCGCTGCACTTTGCAGTCTTTATTTCGTTCGAATCGCATCTCGGCCTACTTCTATCAATATGCGATGCACTTTACATTATTATTTTTGAAATAAAATAAATTATTTTCTCCATTTTAGTTCAGTTTACTATCAGATCTTATTTTTTTCTCTCGATGCGATGCACTCCTTGAAAAATACGATCTGAAAGAATTGTGTGAAATATCTTCAATTCACATGCAGAGAATTTCAATGGAAACGATACGTTTTCAAAAACTGTGATTAGTATAGTTAATAATGATTTCCAATTTGATGACGAAGAATCACATAGACAGTTTATGAAATGATAATCCCTTGAAACTTCTGAGGATGAAGATGAATGAAGAAACCTTAATTAAGGGCCCCATTGTTCCAGAGAAAGTCCGCTTCCGGTTTCTGAACAGAGGAAGAAATTCAACACCCAGGCATTTATTCCTGCATTAGGAAATTCGACATTCTACTTCCATTCTTGTTCCTAGTCGCGGAATTGTAATTATTCGGATTGAACCGGGGAGCCAGCGACGGAAGATCCCTGAAGGCATGTGCCACATTATCTCCTTTAATTGGTTTTCCGAAGTACCTTCGTCATAGCACAATAGAAATTTTTATCGTATTGATTTAAAACAATTAACGGCATTCCAAGTTCAATTTACTTTCGATTAAAATAAGTTTCTTGAATTTTCTACGAATAAAATGATCTTATAAATATTTTACAGCATACATGTCTGGATTGGTATACTATACATAGAAATTTCACTATCTCCATTGAACTAACCATTTTAGAGAAAAGTATTTTTTTTACTTCCGCTTGTGAATTACATTGATGAAAATGATTGAGGTTTGATTTCTAATATTGGTGCGTGAAAAGCAGTACCTACTTTTCTTAGGGATATTATTTCATTCATCCATACCATTAAACTAATACATTTTTAGCATGAATGAAAAATTCATAGATAGATATAATTTAGTAACAAACTTTTTATTACATTTAAATATTGAACTCATCAAACTTTTTTGCAGGTTTTCACTTTGAAAACCTACTTATTAAAATAACTGCGATTAGCAAAGTTGGACCTAGGACCAAGATAGTTTTTCCTTTCATGACTTTTTATGATGCTTGTCACCAAATACCCAATTTCATATACCTCTCTCTCTCTCTCTCTCTTCTTCTCTCTAGATTAGCTATATATATATATATATATATATATATATATATATATATATATATATATATATATATATATATATATAGATATATATAGATATATATATATATATAATATATATATATAAATATATATATATATATATATATAATATATATATTATATATATATATATGTGTGTGTGTGTTCGTATGTTGTATGTGCTTATGTATTTTAGCGTTGTTTATACGATAACGGGCGCAATTTTAAAGCAATAGGGTTGAAAGTTTTGTAAATAGGTAGTTTCGTATGATTTCTTGAATGGATTGTTTTTGGTTTGAAA
>JARQZK010001040.1:0-10000 GCA_030704885.1 Cynegetis impunctata
ATAGGTATTTCACTCATATAAATATTTATCTTCATAGGATCTATCACCCTGTTTTTTTTTCTGAGAATTTTTGTACAACAACGATATATTTATGAGTTTTAAATCGTATTTTTCTATTAGATAATACACACTCTAGTTTGGTCTCTGAAAAAATCTTTACTCGATATTTCTCTCATATAACTATTAATTTTCAAAGGATAATTTAATATGTTATATTTTTAAAAAGTTAGAGTTTTTGTATAATAAATACAAGTGACTGTTTATTTTTTCTTAAATTTCATATAAGTCAAATGATATCCAAAATCCTCCTGGAACATAGAGTTAGGAAGATAGATCAACCACCTTGGATTTTTATCATGTTCAATCTCGTCTTGGATTTAAGATTTACATCTGTCACCATCACTCCAGGGATAAACATTACGTAAAACCTATTTATCTGACATTAGAATTTTGAAAGAATAATCTTGATGAAGACATTGTACATTGAATAAATGAATTATTCATTTATGAATCGGAAACTTATTTTTCTATAAAAAAAGTATTTTGAGGAATCTGGTAGTCAAACAAAAATTTATAAAACATTTTACCCTTATCGAAATAAAGAACTCTGTTACAACTGTGATCAATGAAGTGTAGAAAATCCCTGTTATTTCTTCTGTATAACAAAATGCAAGAGACTTTTTTATTTTTTCTAAAATTTCATATGAGTTAAACGGTATTCCCTGTAAAGACTTTATCGTTATATTTTTGAGTTTTTTGTATTTTTCTATAAATTGTTACCCACCCTAGTTAGTACGGTCTCTTAAATACTCAATATTTCCTCCATATAAATATTTTCATAGGATTTTTCAAAGAAGACTGATAGAATTTTTTGTATAAAAAGTCTGTTTATTTTTTTTTTCTGAAATTTCATATATATATATATATATATATATATTTTCGATAAATATTACATAATATTGAACTAGTTTTTAATGAGAGTGAAGATTGAAGTTGGATTAGATTTTCCTGTTTCCAAGGTTCCCTTCTCTTCTGTATAACAAAATACAAGAGACTTTTTATTTTTTCTAAAATTTCATATGAGTTAAACGGTATCCCCTGTAAAGACTTTATCGTTATATTTTTGAGTTTTTGTATTTTTCTATATATTTTTACCCACCTTAGTTAGTACAGTCTCTTAAATACTCGATATTTCCTCCATATAAATATTTTCATAGGATTTTTCAAAAAAGACTGATAGAATTTTTTGTATAAAAAGTCTGTTCATTTTTTTTTCTGAAATTTCACATATATATATATATATATATATATATATATATATATATATATATATATATATATATATATATATATATATAAATATATATATATATATATATATATATATATATATATATATATATATATATATATATATATATATATATATATATATATATATATATATATATATATATATATATATATTCAAAAAATATTACATAATATTGAACTAGTTTTTAATGAGAGTAAAGATTGAAGTTGGATTAGATTTTCCTGTTTCCAAGGTTCCCTTCTCTTCTGTATAACAAAATACAAGAGACTTTTTATTTTTTCTAAATTTAATATGAGTTAAACGGTATCCCCTGTAAAGACTTTATCGTTATATTTTTGAGTTTTTGTATTTTTCTATAAATTGTTACCCACTTCAGTTAGTACGGTCTCTTAAATACTCAATATTTCCTCCATATAAATATTTTCATGGATTTTTCAAAGAAGACTGATAGAATTTTTGTATAAGAAGTCTGTTTATTTTTATTTTCTGAAATTTCATTTATATATATATATATATATATATATATATATATATATATATATATATATATATATATATATTCGATAATTCGATAAATATTACATAATATTGAACTAGTTTTTAATGAGAGTAAAGATTGAAGTTGGATTAGATTTTCCTGTTTCCAAGGTTCCCTTCTCTTCTGTATAACAAAATACAAGAGACTTTTTATTTTCTCTAAAATTTCATATGAGTTAAACGGTAGCCCCTGTAAAGATTTTATCGTTATATTTTTGAGTTTTTGTATTTTTCTATAAATTGTTACCCACCTTAGTTAGTACGGTCTCTTAAATACTCGATATTTCCTCCATATAAATATTTTCATATGATTTTTCAAAGAAGACTGATTGAATTTTTGTTTAAGAAGTCTGTTTATTTTAAATAGAAATTCTATTGACCACTGAACGATGTCGAATGAATGTAAATCAGGATACCGTATAGTGAAATATATTTATTAGAAAAATGTAGTTGAGGTCAGCAATTTTGATATCTCGATGTTATTTCTATGGAGAAATCGACATTGTAATCGTTCGATTCATGATAACAATATGATGACACTCGTTTGGAAACTAGATATGATTCCATGAAAAAAGGGGATTTTTAGTAAAATCGTGAAAAATCAATGTTTATATGAATGAATTATTCATTGAAAAATACGTAATAACTGTTTATCACACATTTGAAATATGTGAACACACCCTGTACATTATTGAAATGACGTCATATAATTCTCAACATATAATGAAATTTGAAATTTTTGGACACACCCTGTACATTATATAAATTATTTTATTCAAAAATCGTGAAAATCAATATTGACATGAATGAGTTATTCATTGAAAAATACGTAATAACTGTTTATCATACGTTTGAAATATGTGGACCCACCCTGTACATTAAATCTTGTTCATAAAAACGTCATTAGATACAAATACACTTTAGGATTGAGAATATCCTTTCTATTTAGTCAATTCTGTTTTTTCAGGTTGGTTTCCTGTTATTCATAACTTTCCTTATATATAAAACATAACGATATTGTGTACACATCCTGTATATTATATAAATTATTTTATTCAAAAATATGTAATAACTATATAACGAGTTGAATGAATACTTTGTACATCGCTGTACTAATATGAATATTGTATATCAGCAGATTCCTCCGCTCGATCTAGAGGGACATCGAGATGTGTCTCTAGGTCAAATTGATGATGAAATATTTCTGCCGACTTCAATCATACGTCGGTCTCCCAGCTGATATTGTCTCATTCCGTTTTCGCTTGAACGCGAATATATTTAATATATCAAAATGGAAATGAATTTTTAAGAAAATAACCATTTTTTAAAATAACTATGTATGTAATTTGATATCCAAATCTACGAAGACAGTTTCCTATATACCACGAATTTCGGTCCCCCTACGGTCCTATATATCATATAATCTACTGAACACACATGAAGACTCCTGGGGGCCCCCACGAAGAATCTTGGGGACTCCGGTGGCCCCTTGAAGACACCCGAGGGCCCCCATTCCTAGATATATAATATAATATCTCCAGAACCCACATGAATACTCCTGGGGACCCACATGAAGACTCCTGGGGGCCTACATGAAGACTTCTGGAGCCCCGGTGCCCCCATGAGGAATCACTCATAAAAAATTTCAGTTCTCTGGGCCCCCACACGTATTCTCATACCTATATTTACAGTTAGTCGCGCATGCGCATAAATGACATTTCGGACTTGAAGTGGTCTAGAACGAACACAGGTATACTTCTTCTATATATATATATATATATATATATATATATATATATATATATATATATATATATATATATATATATATATTATATATATATATATATAATATATATATATAAATATATATATATATATATATTTATATATATATATATATATATATATATATATATATATATATATATATATATATATATATATATATATATATATATATATATATATATATATATATATATATATATATATATATATATATATATATATATATATATATATATATATATATATATATGTATGTATATATATATTTATATATATATATATATATATATATATTTATATATATATATATATATATATATATATATATATATTAAAGTGTCTCTGACCGCTACCATTGGCGTGAACCGTCTCTAACCGATTATATGAATTATTGCACCTATCAGTATTTAGCGTACATTGAAAAAAATATGTAGTACTGTTCCTACTTCTCCGCACCCACAATTATGGTTTGGACGTATGTTGATACGAAACAAATGTTCTGGTGTTAGACAATGACCTGATCTGAGTCTCATTAGAGTAATTTGTGAAACAAATAAACATACATGAAGCAATTTTCACACACAAGACAGAGAAAATTGAAATATTAGTAGAATTTTTGGAACAATCGAAAATAAAATTATTAAATAGTAGAACTTGATTGTTATGTCCATATTTATTTACTAATCAATGTAGTTGGGTTTTTATATTTGTGATATATCATACCCTTTCCTCTTAATGGGTTGCAGAGTGGACGTTGTGAAAAAAAATTAATTTACAAAAGAATACAACACTTGAATCTGGGTACATCAATATGTAGCCCAAATCTGCTTTACAATAGCAGAATCTGAGAAGAATAAGAAGAAAAAGAAGAAGGCGTGAAACGTCTATAGTATAAGTGTTCTTTGGTGTGCGGCGTTACTGATACTGGCGTGTTGGCGGCGTTGGCGCGCTGGAGCCGGCCATTGTGGTGGTCGTTTATTCGTTTTGTGTATGTTTCTGTATGTGGTATCACATTCGCACTGTTTCTGTTCACAGTTTCCATTGAAGTTTGTGAATACATTGATATCGAAGAGTCATAGTAACACAGTGGAGGTAAGTGTTTATTCTATAATAATATATACCTATTCCCAAATGTCCAGTAAAAGAAAACTTAGTATATCGAAGCGCCATAGAAATAGAAGAGTCAAAAGATATTCAGATGCTCTCAATATAGAAAATGTATCGGATTCAGATGCGTCTACTCTATTTCTTTCATCTGGTTTGGATACTTCTGATAATGAGTTCACAGAATATTTTTTTGATGCGAAAAATATGTCTCAACAAGATTTCCTAAAAATCTCAGATAAAGAAGGCAAAAGAAAAAGATTCAATTTTTTTGGTTCAAAATGGGCATTATCATGTATTATTTACCATTGAACTATATGTCTAAATTTTCTAAGGTCTTCATATACGTATTGACTTAATTCGAATAACCTGGAATAGGATTTTTTGTTAAACTTAATCTTGGTCAAATGCATTGGCATTTTTCACATTGCAAAATGATATTCTGTAATAACCCTATAGAAATTTTTTTTCCAATTCGTAGATTATCGAACTTTCAAGAATAGGGGGCGATAATGCCAACGAATTCATGAAACGGGCAATGGCGAGATTGGTTACCCATAAATTGGCAGCAGAGTTCAGGTGGGTTGGGCTGAAAAAGAAGAGAGTGGTTTCAAAATTGAGCATGACGAATCTTCTCATAGGTGAGTAAAATAGATCTCTCTATTTCAATATTGAGTGGAGTTCATTTTATGAATAATGTTATCAAAACAATCATGACAACATGTGTATGAGTTTTTTTTTAAGAATTCAAGTATTGAACTTTAGCAAATTTTATATTGCAGGTTCAGCCCAACGGAACGAGAAAACCGCTTCACAGAGCGTAAAGGAAATGGAAGATGGAATAAAGAAGATTTTGAGGATGGCCACGGAAAGAGCTTTCGCCGAAGAAAGAAGGCTCAGTAAGAGAGACTGATGCCACATTTTTTTAATACAGTTATTTGCTCAAAGAAGTTTAATACCGTTATTTTTCACATGTTTTATAATTAGTCGTTTGTTTCAAATTAAAATTCATTCAGCATTCTCGGGTATGTATTTTCATATGGTTTGAAACGGCACAAACTGCCAATAGACCAAAGGACGTCCCTCGCAAAGTCCACTGATTATCCTACGGGATGACCCGAGGATGTCCTTCAAACGTCCCGAGGAAGTCCTGCGGGTGTCCACTGGATATCTAGCGGTACACCCTATGGATGTCCCAATAAATACAATTAAGTACGTGGAAAGGATGTCTTTGGGACGTCCGTCGGACGTCCTGCGGTAATGCCTAGGACGTCCGAGGTGTGTCCGTTGTACTGTATTTTGGGATGAGGTCCTTTGAAAACGTTCCTGGGACGTCCACGAGGGACGTCCCTATTTGGTGAGGAGGTAGAACATTTGTGCGTCCTAGCGACGTCTTACGGATGTAAACCATGTCAAATTCGAACGTCCTATGGACGTCCTGAATGTCCTGATCGGACGTCCAATGGATGCATATTGGACGTATTTGTGCTATTAGGGATATATATATATATATATACATATATATATATATATATATATATATATATATATATATATATATATATATATATATATATATATATACATATAAATATATATATATATATATATATATATATATATATATATAAATATATATATATATATATATATATATATATATATATATATATATATATATTTATATATATATATATATATATATAATATATATATATATATATATATATATATATATATATATATATATAATCTCTTGATAATTATTAGCAATAACAGGCTGGTTGAATCTTAAAAAACTCGATTTTATTAAAAAGTGGACGTTTCACTACGACATTCGTAGTTTTTCAAAACTTTTGAAAAAATTGAAATTTCTTTGACATTTATTGATTTGAAAAAATTTGAATAGACAAAGACTACTTGACTCGCTAAAATTTTTTTCCGAATGTGGTTGTTCTTTGTTATTTATTAGGTGCTATTCAGTCTAATATCAACATTCAAAATTGTTATCACTATATATATATATTTCTGACATCTAGGTATATAGCTACATTCAGAACTATTAACTATCATCTAACTTTATTATTAAGTAGATCATATAAAATATCAGGAGATAACCATTAAGTTCTTTAGTTTATAGACCAAATACTACTTTTTAATTATTTAATAGATACCTCAATTTTGAATTTTCAATGATGAAAATAGGACATTGCCTTCCATCATGAAATCTGCCTTCTTCTTGATTTCATATAGAAGGAAAATATAATTGTGATTTTAGGCAACTTCGATGATTATAAGCTCGAGTTTACTTCGTGTTATACAAAATCTGAATCGTCCAACTTATGGAATATATGATAGTAATTTTCGACCCAGAGATTTATACCAAATTTTAACACGCGTCGGGCTACTAATTTCAATTCAATTACAACAGAAAAGATACTATATTTCGAAGCTCTAATTCACCAAACCAGAGACTTCTAACAAATTATTTTTCTACAAGATCCCAAGAATTTGTGACTTTCGAAATAACATCACCAATTAGAATAAATACACCAAACACATTTACAAATTAATCTCAAATTAAACCAGGTAATTTAAATTATGACCTCAACCAAATTTCATTTTCGAAGAACTAGACAACCTATAAAATTAATAATTTGATGAACAAACGCCATATCTGTCAAACATAATAATGAATTGCTTGAAAACAAACAAAACTGTCAGAATTTTTTTTCTCTGAATAGCGGCCATTGTATTTACTTATGACCTTCAATTCAAAAAACACATGTAAAATATTTCTAAAAGTTTATGTGAATGTTTTAAATAACTAAAAGAGCATATTTACGTTTTTCGAAAAACTGCAAACATTGGATAAGACCGAAGTTCTACTTGAAAAATTAGCATTTATAGTACAGTATGTCATCGCGCCTGAAGGAATTCAACCTAATCGATCAGAATACAAAGTAGTACCAGAATAAAATTTGTCGAAGTTTGCTAAAGAAATAACAGCTGTTTAGTTTGAATGACTCTAATAACATGGATGCTTTTGAAACTTCTAAACAACTTCTCAATATTGCTCTCGTTTTAGTCTTTTCGACTTCAATTAAACCTTTTATGTAACAACTGACGCTTGTAATTTCGCACTCGAAGGAGTTATCTTACAAGACAATAAACTAATTTCTTTACATTTACCAACCCCTTAGTTTTATGGAAAAGAACTATTCAACAATCGAAAAAGAAGTGTTAGCAATCGTAGAAACTGGGAAATACTGTCGCGCTTACTTCTGCGGTCCACAATTTTGAATAGAAATGGATCATAAAACGCACGTTTGCCTGTTTTCGCTCAGTCACCAATCCAAGTTTCATTTGAATGTAGAATTAGATTAGCGGGGTTCGATATTGAAAAAATATTCCGTGTCCAACACATTTTCATAGATTGAATTTAACGCAGTAGAAGAAAATATAGGTGATGATTTGTTATCAATTTTACATCAGTTTGACGAAAATTATGGAATAATGATAAATGATGATGCTGACGAAACCTCCGTGAACGTCAGCTGCGGTTTCGTGGGTGGGATAAACGTCGAAATTCGAATGAAAATTATATAAATTGTTGATTTATTCTAAAATATCTAAACGAAATATCAAAGAACGAATAGTGTAAGGAAAACACAGAGATGAGCGCAGCGCACAAAACAAAATTGCGTATATTTGTTGAGAATACTAGATTTTCATTGAGAATACTAGGCTACTGAATTGAATCGAAAAGTACAGAATTTATTAGGATTCTACTCAAAATTCCAACCCTGAATCATAATACTGCCTTTGTAGCCAGATCATCAGTTTAACTTAAAGCGTATTTTACTAAGGAGAACGTGATTGAATAAATATTTTTTTTCTACATGCGTGAGAGGCTGCCGCCGCTCATTCCACCCACGGAACCGTAGCTGACGTTTACTAAGCTTCATGATACAACTCTCTGATGCATTCCACTAACTATAGCTTGACAGGAACTTGGTCATGTAAATCTGTTACTGGCTTTCGTACTACTTGAACTCAATAGACCTATTAGAAGTTCAAATTAATGTTATCTAACATACCGCTGTCGACAAGTATTGAAATTTCTGAAAAAAACATTGAATAGTTCTATGAACGAAATCGAGCTAAAAGCAACAGATTAATAGAAATTTTACTATAACATTCCTTCAAAAACACAATTCTAGAAAGAGTGTGAAGAAAGGAAAACTCTTGATCCAAATTCATCTTATGCTATATTCATTCACGACAAAACAAATTTTCTGAATTAATGGAATCATTATCGGTAGTAATATGTGAATTATAGAATAAAATATCATATTTTAATGTTAAGAATATTCAGGCGATCTACTTAATCGAAACTTGACTGGTATATATATATGTATATACAGTGTGATCCATTTTTAATGGAAACACCCATGTAAAATTTGAAGTTGTGAACCGATTGCAACCATACTTTCTTTGAAATGTCAAGTACTAAAAGGTCTACCTTGGGACATAATAAGAAATGTTTAATCTAATTTTCAGGGCATACTATGATAGTTTTAATAAGTCGAAATTAGTGATTTTTTATTAGCGATTTTTTTATTGAAAAATTCACCAGGCCACTGGATTCATCGTGTCCCTAAATAGGTATGACCAAAATTTCATAATAAAATATTCATTCACAACAAAGTTCTGCGAACTCAAAATTTGAAAACTCACACTTAACAGTCACGAATAAACACTCAATATCAACAGATAGCCAAAGAAATATTTTTTTTATGATTTCAAGAATAAAGTGCCATCAGATAAATACTCTACAATCCTCTCCAGCACTTCTAAAGTCATCTTCTGAAAGGCGTATAATTTCAATTTTCTCTCTTATGCTCAATCATTTGCATGGCAACTAAGATTCAAATTGAAAAATCTATTAGGTCTTAGTTTTAGTTGATTTGCGTTAAAACTGGAATGTAATTCCGTTATTTTCCTTGAAAATATTTACGCTATTTTGTTGTTGAAATCATAAAAAAAATATTTCCATGGCTATCTGTTGATATTGGGTGTTTTTTTTTGTGATTGTTAACTGTGAGTTTTCGAATTTTGAGTTCTCATAACATTGTTGTGAGTGAATATTTTTTTATGAAATTTTGGTCATACCTATTTAGAAACACGCTGAATCCAGTGCCCTGGTATTCTTTTCAATAAAAAAGTCGCTAATAAAAAAAACGATTTTCG
>JARQZK010001040.1:15000-17500 GCA_030704885.1 Cynegetis impunctata
AAATTTATACGTCATCCCTTCCCTTTGAGACAGATTATCATTTTACTTTTCTTTGAATTTTTGTCAACAACATCGTTAGGCCAATTATTACCATATTTCTGGTTTATCGCCTAATACATGATATGTATAGAGATTTAAGATAAAAAGATTAACCATCCAAGCAATTCAGTCGTCGAAAACAACCACCTAAGTACCCATCTACCTGATTCAAATTTTGACCGCAATTCGTGTGTCTCCAAACAACCACCTAAGTACCCTTCTACCTGCTTCAAATTTTGACCGCAATTCGTGTGTCTCCGAATTAATTCGACACAACAGCCTTTAACCTAAATTTTATGGTCTTCCTAAAATACATAAAGAATTAAGACCTATTGTCTCTTATATTCAATCACCTTCTATAACCTTCCTAAATTTCTTTCTTCAATATTAAAAAATATAGTAAATCAAAATCCTTCTTATATCAAAAATTTTCTCGATCTAGTAGACCATCTTAAAACTTCAAAACTACCTAACAATTACAAATTTTCTTCATTAAATGTTGTTTCTCTTTATATCTATATTCCAAATTCTTTGGTTCTAATAATAATTAATGATAAATGCAATATTATTAAAAATTATACAAATATTCCTAAAACCGATTTTATAGAAGCAATTCAATTTGCACTTGGTACAAACTATTTTCAATATGAAAATAACTTCTACCAATAAATTGATGGTGTAGCAACGGGAAGTCCTATTTCCAGTGTTATAGCTCAATTAGTTCTAGAATATTTAGAAGAAAATGTATTAAATAATTCGTATGAACGAATTATAACTTACAAAAGGTATGTTAATGATTGCCTTATAATAACATCAGAAGATTTTATTGATGATATTCTTACAAAATTCAACTACTTTAATAAAAAATTACAATTAACTCTAGAAAAAGAAACAAACAATACATAAAATTTTCTTGATATTACTCTCATACACAAAAACAATGAAATTATCACAAAATGGCATAGAAAAAAATTTTTTTCACAAATAACATTGAACTACACTACAACAGTACACATCATTTGTTACAGAAGAAGAATTCAATTATCGGATATATAGACAAAGCACTTAAACTTACTTCACCTACACACAGACATGGAACATTACAAGATGTCCATGAATTACCCATAAAAAACGATTATCCAATAAAACTTATACAGAAAATCACTAGAAATAGAATTCATAAACTTTACAACACATTAGAAACGACAGAAAAAAAAAATATTAACAAAAAATATATTCCTCTTCCATATATAAAATATCACATATTTTAAATCCACACGGTATTAAAGTAGCCCACACTGCACAAAATCAAATAAAACAAATATATTCTAAATTAAAAATAAAACACCTCTTCTGCAAAAATATCATGTTGTTTATAGTATACCGTGTAATAATTGTAATAAATCATATATAGGACAAACTATTCAAAATTTAGAAGAAAGATTGAAAGCACACAAATATACCAAAACTCAAACCACAGCACTAATAAAACATAAAAACAATGAGAATCATACTTTCAACTTTAATAGCACAAAAATTTCAGAAATAGAAAAAGATCAAAAACGCAGAGAAATTTCAGAAATGTTACATATTCAAACATATTTAAATAAAGTCGTAAATGATAGAACAGATATAAAACATTTAAGTTCGATATACGCAGATTTAATTCTTCAATTTTTTTAAGAAACAACATAAATCAAAACAAAATAATTCAACAAACAAACTCTAACCATAACAACTCATCTACTTAGACAGTCAGGACTGTTGATATTGGACTAAATAGCACTAATTAATAACTGAGGACGGCCACAGCCGTAATAGAAATTTTTTGAAAAATAGATAAATAGTACCCTATTCTTTGACTTTTCAAATTCAAAATAATTTGAACCTATTTCGAACATTACGTGGGTTTCCCTTACCATCTAATAATAACAGATTTGAATGTTAATATTGGACTGAATAGCACGTAACAGAGAACGGCCACAGCAGAAAAATTTTGATGAAACATAGTAGTCTTTTTTAACTATTCAAATTTTTTCAAATCAATAAATGTCAAAGAAATTTCAATTTTTCAAAAGTTTCGAAAAAGCCACGAATGTCGTGGCGAAACGTCAACTTTTTAATAAAATCGAGTTTTTTGAGATTCACCAAGCCTGTTGTTGCTAATAATTATCAAAAACTTAAAAATAGTTCACAGGCAACAACAATTCAAATAAATATATATATATATATATATATATATATATATATATATATATATATATATATATATATATATATATATATATATATATATATATATATATATATATATATATATATATATATATATATGTAAAGACTGTCAGATTGCAAACGGGAATTTCTCCACCAAATATGATATCAATCATGCGGCAAATGACATTAGCTGTCCAACATATCAATACCACATCAGTTGTTTAAGAAATAAAATTGATTATGG
>JARQZK010001040.1:22500-27553 GCA_030704885.1 Cynegetis impunctata
CCAGTAAAGCAAGAAAGAAGAAGAAGAAAGAATAATTGGACCTACATTGAATATAGTATACCCAAAAAGTGAAAGAGTAAATCGTGAGTTTTTATAACTTTTATATTGGCCAATTGACTATAAAATATTATTTGCAAATATATATAAAATAATAGGGGGATAAGAATAAAAGGTACCATAATCAGATTATTCATGTTTGTTACATTTGAACTGAAGTTTTGTATTAATAATTAGTGTTAATAAATTTTATTAAAAAAAAATTAGAAATATTCAAATTTATTGAAGTTTTATCAAATTTTCAGAAAGTAAATAGAGTAAATTACATAAAAAAGAACCTTCCCTGAGAATCAAAGAGTTAGAAAATTTAAAATAAAGAGAGATCAATATTTAAAATTTTAAAGGCACTCAACATAGTATATTCATATATTAAATTAATAAATCAAATCATATCAATTAGAAATTCAAAATTCATAATAACAATTAAATATTGTGATTAGGTAAAATCATAATAATTGTCGCAACCAATATGAGGCTCAGAAAAGGAAAAATTATATTTGCAAAGTAAGTAATTTTTTAGAATTGGATTAAAGTATAAAATAGATAAATTAAAAATGACTAGTAACATGGTGTTAAGAAATAAAAAAGGTGAAGAGAAGATGAATGAGGATGAATTAGAAGTAAATATTAGTGTAGAGCAAATTAATGAAAATTTAGATGAATGTGTAGAAAAGAATGAAGGGGAGAAGGTAGAAAAAGAAAATGTGATATTCATAAGAACTGATTCAGAAGGAAAACAGAAAAATATAGATAAATCAAGAGATGAAATTGTAGAATTGAGAGAATTATTTAAAGAGATGCAAATGAGTATAATTCAAAATATGAATAGTATAAACTATAATATGAATAACATGAATAATATGAATAAAAGTATGAATGAAAATATAAATGATATGAAAACGAGTATGAATGATAAATTTGAAAAACAAGATAACAGTATGAATGTAAGATTTGAAATTATGAATGATAAATCAGAAAATATGAATCAAAAATTTGAATATATGGATGGAAAAATGAATTTGATAAATGATAAAGTAGAGAAATATATAAATGAGATAGATGATAAATTATAAATACAAGATAAGAAATTAGAACAGAATGAATGTAAATTAAAGATAGAAATAAAAAAACAGAATGAATTAATGATATGCATGGGAAAAAAATGTATGGAACCTGTAGATAAGTGTCAAAGTAAAATAATAAACATAGAGAATGAGAAATTACTGAATTTAAATAAAAATATAAGAATTCTAAAGGAGAAATATGAAAAAGAATCAGAAGAAATTAAGAATCATTCAGCAACTCAACGAATAATACCACAAAATTTTATGAATATGAATATAGATAGTAATGTGAAATTTGATGGGAAGATAAGAAACGTGCACCCAAAAATATTTTTAAATAATATCAAGAATAAATTGAAATATATTAATAAATGGGAAGAGCTAAAAGAAATGATCAAAGTATATTTAAATGGGTATGCACGAGTTTGGTTTTAGTTCAGAAAATGAATTTAAAGAATATATGGATTTTGAAATTAATTTTACTAGGCATTTTTGGGGAGAAAATCAACAAAGTAAGTACAGACAAGATTTATTTATGGGAAAGTTTAATTATAATATTAATTTGAATTTAACTGATTATGCAGTTAAATTATATAATATAGGAAAAGATTTAGATCCAATAATTCCACAGGAAAATATAATCAAATGTATCAGTACACATTATAATAGCGAAATTAGACAATACACTATGTATAATAAATTAAACATATTAGACACATTTTTTGGAGTATTTAACAGAGATAGAAAATGAATTAACACAAAATAGATAGTCCAGATAAAGATGATAATGATAGAAATCGACAGGAAGTGAATATTAATAAGTATAATAATAATAACCATTATAATACGAATAGATATGATGATCAATATAACAGAAATAACCAAAAATACTATAAAGGAATACAAGAAAATTACAATGGGAACCAATATAAGGAAAAACAACCGATGAAGCGAGAATATAAGGAAAATGATAGAAAGTTTCAAAATTTAAAACTACAACCGGAATATTCAAAACCAGGTAAATCTAGGGAGGATTATACGTGGGATACAGATAATAAAAATTTTTAAATATTGCCAAACCAAAAGCGAATTTAAATATAATTCATTATGAACATCCAAGTGAGTTTTTAAATTTAAAAGAAGAAATTAAATATAGTGAATATAACAAATTATTAATAATAAATGGTGAATTAGATTAAATTGATGTTAATATATTAGTTGATACAGGATCAGAAATATCGTTAATAAATGAAAAAATAGTAGAAAAATGTAAATTAGAAAATAATATAATGGAAATTTCAAAAATTAACTCAATTAGTGCAAATGGAAAAAAGTTAAGTGAGGTAAATAAGTTATGTATTGTAAATTTACTAATAAGAAGTGTAGTAGTGAAATTAAGTGAAAAATATAGAATATGATATGGTATTAGGTAATGATGAGTTAAGTAAACATAAAGTGGAAATAAATTATGAAGAGAAAATAATTAAAGTACATGAAAATAGGATTCAATTTGCAGAAGAAGATACAAAAGAAAAATATATATATGGAAATATGAAAATAGAAGAGGAAGGAAATGAAGAAATAAAATGTTCACTAAAGTATGATGACAAAATTAAAATTATATTAAAGGAATATAAAGGTCTAGTAAACCATGAAAATAAAGTTGCTACATCTTGTAACGGGTCAATTCACCGAGTGACTGTAGCCACTGCATTTTGTACTTAATTGTTCATTTAGGTACCGTGGTTTCATGTTTCACTTTCCTTTGCTCTATGATTAATGAGTTGCGCGGAACGAGAGTATCTAAGTAGAGCCGGATGAACAATCGCTCGTTCTTTTTGTAGCTGGTTGCCGAACGATTGACATCGTTAGCTAATAGAGTTGTGTTCAATATAAATTGAAATTGTATTCATATCTATTAAATATAGTATTATAGTTTATTAGAAATTTGTTAATTATTTCTGGCGTCCGATAAGACGGTAAGTTGTGAGAAGAAATATATCTATTTCGTATTAATGCATTATCTTGAAAACCTGAATTGATTGCTTATTTCATTCTTCCGCCATTTCATTTTTTTTTCATTTACCCATATAAAATTATTTATCTTTCTATATTGAAATAATCATCGCACATTTCTTAATTTAAAATATTTTCAATTCATTTGCTTGTTTCATTCTCTCAATTTAACACAAGATTTTTGTAGGTTAGCGATGGCAAAATTTCACGTGATCATACCTTATGTTCAGTTTAATGTTAGAACATATGCTGTCTTTCTTAGCATTTTTGCTTGACAAATCTAAATGTGAATTTGAATTGGCTATCGATACCCTACAGATATTCTTGGAGCCTATTTAGTGTGAGATTGTATGTTGATTTGCCCCGAATTATTTTAGCCACTTGGTCAGGAGCTAAGAACCACTTGGTTGAAGTTTAAAATTCACTTGGTCCGAGTTTGAATTCCACGTTGTCAGGAGCTGAAATTTACGTTGCCTGAAGTTCAAAAGAAAAACCACCTTACCACCTTATCTGGGGCTACCAAGAACTTGGGACGAGGATAGGGCAGAAGACAACAATCCACCCAAGGAAAAAGTCGACAATATAAATTGAAACATAAAGATAAGTCTCATTTATGTAAAAGGTAAAGGAAAACAGTAAATACCTTTCATTTTACTTCGTTATTATTCCTGAGAACGACCCAGAACCTATAAATGTTAACCAATCTTTCTGCTAGCCAGGGCATAAATAACTGTTAAAAAGGGGGTTGGTTACAATCTTATATACATGATATAGAAATGAAAAATTAGGAAGAATTTAAAAGTAAAAATTATCCTATTCCATATAAATATAGAAAAGAAGTGTCAGAAGAAATTGAATCAATGTTAAGGAAAGGAATAATAGAAATAAGTAATACCAGTTATATAAATCCTATAGTAGTAGTTAAAAAACAAAATGGAGAAATGAGATTGTGTTTAGATGCAAGAAATATTAATAAATGTACAAAACCTCAATATGAAGCACCAATGAATACAGAAGCAATATTTGGAAAAATTACTAATACAAAATTATTTACAAATTAGATTTAAAACATAGTTTTTGGTTAATACCTCTAGAAGAGAATAGTAGAAATTACACAGGATTTTCAATTGATGGAGTTATATATAGATTTGCAGTAGTGCCTTTTGGTTTACAAAGTGCTTGTGCCGCGTTAGTAAGAGCATTACATAAAATATTGAATTGTAGGGATTAATTAACTACAATTTAACGGAATATATTAATTTATTTACAACACACGTTATATTTGGAATGATGAATAAATGAAATGTACGAATAAATGAAATAGATGTTTCCTCAATGCGCTCACGAAACGAACTGTCCTCATCTCACTACCTGCGGCCCTTCGCCACGCCCGGCCGGCGACCAGCGGCCGAAATCTTTTGTACGCTGTTACTTCAGTGACAAATTCCTGAATAGTAATCAGGGTGGCAGGCTAGACCGTCGTGTTCGAGTCGCTACAAAATAAACATGAAGATTATATTTTACATTATATAGATGACATATTGATATATTCATAAAATGAAATAGATCATATAAAACATATAGAGATAGCATTAAATGAATTGGATAGAGCAGGTTTGAAAATAAATATAGACAAATGTCAGTTTTTTCAAAAAGAAGTAATGCATTTAGGTTTTAAAATAGATGAACAAGGAATAAAAATGGATGAGAATAGAATCAAACTTATTAGAGAATATAAGAGACCACATAATTTAAAAACTTTAAGAGGATTCATAGGAATAATTAATTATTTTAAAAGATTAATTCAAAATTTAAGGGAAAAATTAATTAAATTAATAGAACTATTAAAAAAAGGAGTACCTTGGAAAAAGACTAAGGAAAGAGAGGAATTAGAATTAGCCAGTATAATATTTTTT
>JARQZK010001041.1:0-27456 GCA_030704885.1 Cynegetis impunctata
TCTCGAGACATTCGAAAGATATTCATGTTTTTATAACCGCTCACGCTTTTCAAACGAAATTTTTTAAAATTTTTTGTTAATTTGCGAAGAAGGCTGTAAGTATATACAAAATTTGTTTACAATTAGAAACTGTGTTCATTTGGTTTCGTATGTCTCTCCATACTACAAGCCCCTTCCGAATCTTTTCAAAATTACCGAACTACCTGACTACCAGTTTAGAATGGGTTTTTCCTACTTTACTTATTTGTAGCCATCCTTCTATTTACCCTTTCAAAACAATTTGTCATTTATTCATTTCTTGTATTCGATATAACGGAGAAACCTATTTATTAGTTAGCATCAAGTATCCGAAGAAGATGAAGTTTCACGGAAACGAGGGTCATGCGTTATTTTACTTTGTGTATATAAATAAATATGTATATTGTTTTTATAAACCATTGTTTTGATATCTTTATTGATTTACATCATGTATCGGCCCAATCAATTCAAAATAAATAAATGAACAAAGTTTCTAATTGTAAAGAAATTTTGTATATACAGCCTTCTTCGCAAATTAACAAAAAGTTTTAAAAAATTTCGGTTGAAAAGTGTGAGCGGTTATAAAAACATGAATATCTTTCGAGTGTCTCGAGATAAACAGACGATTGAAAAAACAAATTACTTAGAAGACATGCGATTATAACACCGTCCATTTTTTTTTCTGCCTGAGCTACCCGATATTGCCCGCAGAAGGATGTAAACTTGGACGAAGAGAACATGTCGCTATTCAAACACCCTGTAAAATAAGTTCATTCAATTTTTTTGATCATCTTATAACTATTGCATTTTCTCGAAAAACGGTGATATAATTTGGTGAAAAATTTATTCAAATCGGATCACCGCCTGAGAAATATTCAAATATTCAGTAAAAACTTAGAAAATATTTAATGTATGCGTTAAATTTGCGGCGCAATGTATTTCGCAAGTAGCAAGACTTCAATGACAAAAATTGGAATTTTCAGACTTTTGAAAGACAAAACCACAAATGTTATACCGTTTTCGAAAGAGCATTGAATAGGCTAGTTTTTAAGATCATTTGCTGATTCTGTCTGGTACAATATTTTTTCACAGTAAATAGTCAAACTTTACTTGAGGTTTTCGGATTTAAATTGAATTGAAACAACTTGATTTTTTTTTGAAGTTAGCGAGCTAGTTTTCAATGAAATGATAATTGTCTCAACCATATATTGATGATAGCACAAGAGAAAATAACCATGAGTTAGAACTTATTTATTTTCAAAACAGGCGAGAAAATGACCAAAAAGTATAGATTTTTCAAAAAAACATAAGAGTGGCAATATCTCGAAAACCAGGAAACTTCTACTGAGGTCATGTTGATGTTATTTGATTGACCTGAAGCCAATATACCTCTAGTGTCACTCTGGCGTGTTATTTACGGGACACCCTGTATATATATATATACATATATATATATAAATATATATATATATATATATATATATATATATATATTTATATAAATACTATATATATATATATATATATATATATATATATATATATATATATATATATATATATAAAAATATAAATATATATATAGAATATATATATACGTTATATATATATATATATATATATATATATATATATATATATATATATATATATATATATATATATATATATATATATATATATATATATATATATATATATATATATATATATTATATATAATAATATATATATATATATATATATATATATATATATATATATATATATATATATATATATATATATATATATATATATATACATATACATATGTGTATATATATATATATATATATATATATATATATACATATATATATATATAAATATATATATATATATATATATATATATTATATATATATATATATATATATATATATATATATATATATACATATACATATGTGTATATATATATATATATATATATATATATATATATATATATATATATATATATATATATATATATATATATATATATATATTATATATATATATATATATATATATATATATATATATATATATATATATATATATATATATATATATATATATATATATATATATATGTATATTAGATCGAAGGTGTAACGATGGGATACCCCAGTATTATAGAGGAAGCAATAAAAGATCTATTCACTAATATTCCATTACAGTTGATAACTGATATAATTGAGGAACATTTCGAATTAATACAAGAACACTGTAATATACCAAAGATAGAATTTATAGATATAGTTGTGTTTTTGTATAATAACACATATTACCACCAACAAACAGGCCTACCGATGGGTGGTGCTGCCTCCCCTGCAATGGCTGAGATTGTAATGAATAAATTACTTTATTTCGTAACTAATACTTTAGATTTCCAATTCCCTTTTATATTTCAATACGTAGATGACTTACAGCTGTACCCACTGACAAAGTACAGTATGCTCTCAATATTTTCAATTCTTTTAACGACTCTCTTAAATTCACTGTAGAGGAGGAGACAAACTCATCGGTCCCTTTTCTTGATACACTAGCTTTCAGAGATGACAATAATGTAGTGTGCCTGGATTGGTTTAGAAAAAAGACTAGTTCAGGTAGATATATCCCGTTCACATCCTATCATCCTACAAAACAAAAAATTAATGCTGTCATAGCTCTAAAAAACAGAATTAAAAAAATAACCCACCAAAAATTTCTTCATAAAAATCTAATTGTTTTAAAAGAACTTCTCTTAGAAAACCAATATCCTGGCGCACTCGTGAATAAATTGTTATTCTCTAACAACAGTGTTGCGATTAACTATAACAGAAATAATATAAATAATACAGATAACATTAAATATGCTAAATTACAATTCATACATAATCTTACGCCCTCACTAACCAAATTATTTTCTAATTATGGTATAGTGATAGCGAACTATAACACTAAAGAACTCAACATGTTTTATTCTAACTTAAAAGACATTACACCTACTCTGCAAAAATCAGGAATCATATATGGAGTACCTTGTGAATGTGGTTTGTTGTATGTTGGACAAACAGGTCAAAAATTAAGTAAAAGACTAGCTTTACACAAAAGTGACTGCAAAAATAAACCCCTGGCAACCAGCCTTAGTATGCATGTCAACAAAATGGACCACAAAGTTCAGTACAACAATACTATAATTCTTGACTCCGAGAAGAATATACATAAAAGAAAAATCCTTGAAATGCGTTATATTAATAACTGTAAAAACTGTATAAATCATAAGAAAGATGTTGAGAACTTAAGTTCTATTTATACCTATCTATTGAAACAAAAATTCACTAAACAAAAAAGCTTCCTGAATCTTTTTTGACATATTCTGTTTAATAATCTAGTTGTTTGATCGCATAGTTGTTGTTGAGAACTTTTTTTGAAATTACTTAATTGATTTGAAGGGAACTGGTGAAAAATTTTTTCTACTTTTCCTGTTTTATCTATGAACTTTTTTTAAAACTAATGTGTTTTTTACTACTTTTGCAATGTAGAAAGAGAAAGAAAACTATAAATAATCTTTCAACTCTGATATTGTAGACACTGCCTTCCTCTAATAATACGTGGTAATGTTAATCTATTAAAGTTCCGACCAGTGTAACCTTAGCCACATACTTTGTTGACAGTGACATTCTGACATTTCAGATATTTGCCGGTACAACAGAATTAACACATTTTAATAATTATCCTAATTTAATCATGCAATGTTTGTAAGAATCTATAATCAACAAAGAAACTATTAGGAGTAATGTATATAATTTTAAATTGTTTTAATGTTTGACGTTTCTTTTGTCCATTTTACACAAACTTGTTCAAAAACTTCAACATCAGGTATGAGGTTATGGAAGAAATGAATCCTGAAAACTTTGATAGCCAACTTTTAGAGTTTTAATGCTAATTCTGGTAAGTTAAATTTAAGAGACCGAATGTATCCATGACCTGTAAATGGAATGTTTTCATAATTTGTAGTTTTTTCCTGAAGAAGTCTGTAAACACAGACGAAAGCTTGAACTTGGAATAAAGGCATAACTTTAGAAGCACCCTAGATCTTTTATTGCTTCCTCTATAATACTGGGGTATCCCATCGTTACACCTTCGATCTAATAGTTACCAGTACCCCGTTACTATATATATATATATATATATATATATATATATATATATATATATATATATATATATATATATATATATATATATACAGAATAAAGTATAAACTTTGAAATTAAAACACTTGGCTTATGTTTCACAATATAAAAAATCTTTAGATACTGTACTTAGCAGTAATAAAAAGTCGACATGTTTCGAGCTATGAACTCATTATCAAGACTGACTACAGGAGAGTATTGCATCGTAATTTATAAAACAGACAAAAGCAAAGGTGATACCTGAAAATCAATTTGTTCGTTTACAAGGGGTAATTGACTATTATGGGCGGAACTTATTTCGATAATTTCGAGAAGGTCAAGACGTTTACCCTTGTTACCTGAATGTAACAATTTGGTTTTGTTGAAATCCAGGAAGTGATTGAATTTTATACAATGTTCAGAGAAGCCAGTGGTATTTTTGTTTTGTAAAATTGACTTTTTATGTTCTTCAACACGAATATTTATATTCCTTCCTGTCTGTCCAATATAGAAAGCAGGACATTCGTCGGAAAATATTTTGTAAATACCACTGTTTTCTCCGATGTTAGATTTTTCTTTATTATTGACCAAGAATGACTTCAAGTTTCTTTTATTTGTACAAATTGTTTTAAACGTTATTTTTCGGATAGTCTGTTTACAAATTTTGCTACTCAAATTAGGCACATAATTTATTGGGAAGTATTTTTGTTCTTCATTAATAGTTTGCGTGGGGTATATTGAATGCAACAGATGCTTTCTTCGTTTATTCCCAATGAGCTTATCGATAAGACTTTCATTGTAACCGTTATTGTTGGCCAATAATGTAATTGTATTTTGAATTGAAAATTTGTTTCTGATAATGGAATAGTGAACAACCTATGTATGAACGAATGAAAAGTATTGAGTTTTATTTTAATATGTTGGTTACTGTCGCTGTGAATTAAAGTATCTGTGAAGGTTGGTTTTCTATAAATGTTAAAAGTAAGAGAATTCAAGGTAGGTACCGTTTTCGTTTCCTACTTCTTTTGTAAATTGAATGGAGTTGTAGAAAGTATTTATATATTTAAGGAAATTATCTAACTGCCTATCTGTACCGGTCCAAATACAAAAAATATCATCTACATAACGTCTCCATAATAAAACGTTAGTAATTAAATTATTATCAGTATTGAAAATTTTTCTTCTAAGTTATTCATGAAAATTTCACTCAACAAAGGCGATAACGGTGATCCCATGGGCAATCCGTCTTCTTGTTTGTATATTATATTATTAAATTTGAAATAACTCTGTTTCAAACATAAGTTTAAGGCAGACATTGTTTCGTTGACTGCTTGAGTTGTTAAATTTGGGTTCATCTCTAGATATCGCTTAACAATATTTTTAACTTCTTGAGTTGGCGTAGAAGGAAATAAGTTGATAACGTCAAATGAAATTAATTTAGCATTTGAAGGAATTTTGATATTCTTAAGATGATTAACTAACTGAATAGAATTTTTAATGCTATACGCCGGATTGAATTGAATTAAGGTGGGTAATTTCTTATTCAAATACTGACATAATAATTTCATTTGACGTTATCAACTTATTTCCTTCTACGCCAACTCAAGAAGTTAAAAATATTGTTAAGCGATATCTAGAGATGAACCCAAATTTAACAACTCAAGCAGTCAACGAAACAATGTCTGCCTTAAACTTATGTTTGAAACAGAGTTATTTCAAATTTAATAATATAATATACAAACAAGAAGACGGATTGCCCATGGGATCACCGTTATCGCCTTTGTTGAGTGAAATTTTCATGAATAACTTAGAAGAAAAAATTTTCAATACTGATAATAATTTAATTACTAACGTTTTATTATGGAGACGTTATGTAGATGATATTTTTTTGTATTTGGACCGGTACAGATAGGCAGTTAGATAATTTCCTTAAATATATAAATACTTTCTACAACTCGATTCAATTTACAAAAGAAGTAGAAAACGAAAACGGTACCTTGAATTTCTTAGACGTTCAGATTGCTAGGAATTTGAATTCTCTTACTTTCAACATTTATAGAAAACCAACCTTCACAGATACTTTAATTCACAGCGACAGTAACCAACACATTAAAATAAAACTCAGTGCTTTTCATTCGTTCATACATAGGTTGTTCACGATTCCATTATCGGAAACAAATTTTCAAACTGAAGTTAATACAATTAAATTATTAGCCATCAATAACGGTTACAATGAAAGTCTTATCGACAAGCTCATTGGGAAAAAACGAAGAAAGCATCTGTTGCATTCAATATACCCCACGCAAACTATTAATGAAGAACAAAAATACTTCCCAATAAATTATGTGCCTAATTTGAGTAGCAAAATTTGTAACAGACTATCGAAAAATAACGTTAAAACAATTTGTACAAATAAAAGAAACTTGAAGTCATTCTTGGTCAATAATAAAGAAAAATCTAACATCGGAGAAAACAGTGGTATTTACAAAATATTTTCCGACGAATGTCCTGCTTTCTATATTGGATAGACAGGAAGGAATATAAATATTCGTGTTGAAGAACATAAAAAGTCAATTTTACAAAACAAAAATACCACTGGCTTCTCTGAACATTGTATAAAATTCAATCACTTCCTGGATTTCAACAAAACCAAATTGTTACATTCAGGTAACAAGGGTAAACGTCTTGACCTTCTCGAAATTATCGAAATAAGTTCCGCCCATAATAGTCAATTACCCCTTGTAAACGAACAAATTGATTTTCAGGTATCAGCTTTGCTTTTGTCTGTTTTATAAATTACGATGCAATACTCTCCTGTAGTCAGTCTTGATAATGAGTTCATAGCTCGAAACATGTCGACTTTTTATTACTGCTAAGTACAGTATCTAAAGATGTTTTATATTGTGAAACATAAGCCAAGTGTTTTAATTTTAAAGTTTATACTTTATTCTTTATGATGTTTCACCAAGTGATGTGCGAGAATTCAATCTCAGTTATATATATACATATATATATATATATATATATACATATATATATATATATATTTATATATATATATATATATATATATATATATATATATTTATATATATATATATATATTTATATATATATATATATATATATATATATATATATATATATATATATATTTTTATTTATATATATATATATATTTATATATATATATTTATATATATATATATATAGTGTGACCACGGATGGGGTGCCCAAGAGGAAAAACTTTTTTATTTTCAATTTCAGAGAAAAATGTTATTCTTGATAAAAAATTTTACTTCTTCAAAACCCGCATAAAATTGAATAAAATTCAAGTATTGCAGAACCTGCTTCAATTTATATACAATTCTATGGAGAAACCTCATGAATTTATGCACTAAGTTGGTAAATGTAATAATAATCTAGTGAGTGACTTTTGCGATTTCCTAGGTAGCTGCTAACACCGGTGAATAATTTCATAATTATTGTCAATCTTTTTCAAAAATGTTACTCTTCAACAACATAGTTGTTTTTACTATAAGGGATGTAAGTAACATTTACCAGTCGAGGACGAGTTTGCGTCCGAGGGATAGCGAGGGCTGGCAAAAAAGTTCGAGACTGGTTAACGTACTTACATCCCATATAATATATAACATTATTCCTCTCGCTGTATTGTATGTTTACAAGAAAATGCTGAATATATTTTTAGATTTTCATTATCATTACTTTCGATAGCATTCTCATTAAATTATGGCATCCGCGATCTGTTGCTAGAGCAACATATGCAGTCTTTATTTTATCAACAACGTCAAGTTGAGAATTCGTAGCGAAAAGTTTGAAGAAGTCGAATTGTTTGATTCTGTGTGGACGAAATGGATGTTTCAGATATAGAAGAATCAGCGAATATTGTTTGTTTATCTCTACTACCGGAAAATTGGAAAAAAGGGTATAAAGCAGCATATAAATCCTTTAAGAATTGGTGCCAAAGCAAGACGGCTACTGCAGTCTCAAAAACCCTATTTTTGGCGTATTTCCTCGAGAAAAGTGCATTATTGAAGTCCCCTTCAAGCTTATGGTGTGAATATTCCATGTTGAAGTCCACCCTTTTTATAGAGTAAAATATAGATATTTCTAAGTATCCAAAGCTTTGAGCATTTTTGAAGGGAAAAAATGATGGTTATTGTATGAGGTTGAGTATGGGTCTGAATAATACAACGGCTGGTTAACAACTGATCTATTAAACAATATCACAGATAGTTGGTGTAGTACATTATTATAATACAGTACGCTCATGTGGCGCTGTGGCGGTATATTTAAATATATCACATCTTCCCTCTTAATTGAATTAATTAATTTTTTCTTCAATTAATTAATATTTTATTTTATTCATTTTGAACAATTTAATTTTTTATTTTAAGTTCAATATTTTTATAAACGTTTGTACATTTTCATTTTAACATTAAGTCAATTGAAGAACAATAAAATTATACACCTTTATAAATCTGATTTGGGTTTTTAACAACTCTTCCGCTTCTTGTTGTTTTGTAATCATTTATCTCTACTTCAGAAATTTCAATAAGGGATAACTTATCATCACTTTCTAGTTCCTCATTATTTGTGTTATCTACTTTATCCCCCTCCTTAAATGAATTATTACTATTATTTATTGATTCATTAAAACTTTCAAACGTTTCATTTTCAGTACTAACACTATTTTGATTATTTTCTTCCATATCAGTGCTATTCAAGGATTGTTCCGACTCGTTTACAGTTTCTTGTGAACCTGATTGTACATTTAGAAATCGTCTGTTTCTTACAAGTTCTGAACCATCCCCTAATTTCACTTTATAAGATCTAATTCCTACTTGTTTTACAATCTTACCTTTTTTCCAATCACCTTCTGGTTTGGTTTGAATTCTTACAAATTTATTATTTTTTATTATTGGTAATTTTCTACATTTCCTATTATAATACATTTTCTGTTTTAATTGTGATTTTTTAATATGTTCTTGATAATTTTTATTTGAGTTATCACAATTAACAAAATTTTTGTAATTTTGTGGTAATGTTTCCCTTATATTTCTGTTAAATAAAATTTTAGCGGACGAGTTTTCATTGTCTATTGGTGTATTTCTCAAACTTAACATTCCTAAATATGGATCTTTGTTTTCCTCTTTACATTTCCTAAACAATGTTTTTATTGTTTGCACTGTTCTCTCAACTAAACCATTACTTTGTGCCTATCGTGGAGAACTTGTAACATGTTTAAATTCCCACTGTTCTGAAAATTGTTTGAACAATGTGCTGGAAAACTCAGGTCCATTGTCACTCATTACTATTACAGGTATGCCATGTCTTGTGAAAATATTCTTTAAATTATTTATTATATTACGGCTAGTTGAATTTTTATTCAATTAAATTATTATCAAGATTAATTAAATATTACAAGATTAATTGTAATTTTTAGAACGTAGTTTCACTAGTTTCACACTTTCGATCACTGCGGCTGCGCCATGTATAGGTTAAGTATGGGTCTGAATAATACAACGGCTGGTTAACAACTGATCTATTAAACAATATCACAGATAGTTGGTTTAGTACATTATTATAATACAGTACGCTCATGTGGCGCTGTGGCGGTATATTTGAATATATCACAGTTATAGACCCAAAAAATCGAATGTGTTTAACAGGGTGGATGTGAATAAGTTCATGCTTGAAGCCACGATTATAATATACTTATTGATGAAGGTCGTAATGGTAATGGGAATTGCTGGGGCGTGCCGTTGTAATGAACTCTGTGAAATGAAAATGGACAATGTTAAAATAAGTCAAGAAGTCATAATTGTGACCATTCCTGACTCCAAAATTGCAATGTCACGTACATTCACAGCGACAAAAAGTGACGAAACTCAGGTTTGTCATTTCAAAATAATTCAAAAGTACATTGATATAAGATCCCACATGACGACTATTAATCCGCGCTTCTTTATGCAATATCAAAATGGAAAGTGCTTAAACCAGCCTGTCGGAAAAAATACGTTTTCGTCAATTCCAAGTAAAATGGCGAAATTTCTAAAGTTTGAGAACTTCAAAATGTATGCTGCACACTCTTTCAGTAGACTAATGGGTCTATAATTTGTTATGTGGTTTTTATTTCCATTTTTGTATATCGGGGAAATTATTGATATTTTGAGTTGTTCTGGAATATCTCCACTTTAAAATATTAAATTAATAATATGAATGAGTGGTGTTAACATATAGTAGTGATGTTTTTTTACTAATTTAGATGTTATTTGATCTGATTCAGGAGAACTATTTTCTTTCAATGTTTTTATATGAGAGATAATTTCATTTCTGTTGACCGGTTTTAAAAACATAGATTCTTTTATTTTTGGATAATTTATTTTATAATTTTTAGGAGGGTTTTCAATTTTTTTTGATAATTTTTCACCGATTTCTGTAAAATATTTATTACAAAAATTGACCATGTCTTTGGTACAATAAAAGGGATCATTAGTATCGTGGTTCACAATATTTATTTCTTCTACTGCCTTACTAATATTTTCATTTGTTGCATCTTTCAAAACTTTATAAATTTTTTTCATATCTTTGGTATTTTCTAATATGTTTGCATGATAGTTGGATTTTACATTCGATAAAATTCTGTTTAGTTGATTTCTGTAGTTTTTATAGTTATTAAAAAGTGCTATGTTTTGTCTGTATTTATTTACTTGTTTTTTTATTTTATCCCTATGCTTAATCAAGTTCATTATTCCATCAGTGATCCAGGGTTTAATGTTTTCATTTTCTTTTACTTTTATACTCTTTGTGGTTGTACATTGAGATATTAGACTGGTCAAAATGTTCATGAATTTGTCATAAGCCAGTGATGGATTGTTGAGCGAGAGTACCATATTCCACTGTGTCTTTGACAATAAATCTGTAAACGCTTCATCATCAGATTTTTTAATCTGTTTATAAGTTATTGTTTTTTTAGTGAATAGGTTATGTGTATTGTTTATGGCCAAATAGACAGGAAAGTGATCAGTTATATGGCATTAATTACTGAGGCGTTGTACTCAACTTTATTTAGAGCTGACTTTGATCTCACAAATATGTGATCTAAACAAGACTGAGTGTGAGATGTAATTCTTGTGTAAGTATCAATAAGTTTAAATCACCTATAATGATATCATAATCTTTTCTATTTACGTTGGAAATGAATTTATCTTGATCTTCAATGAATAAGTTTTCTTTTGTCGCTGGTGATCTATAACAAGTTAATATATTAAAAAAAAAAATAAAAGTGTTTTATCTTTGTTAAAAGTTAAGTTTGATACAGTTACTTTGGTTGAAGGCAAGATTGTATGTGTGACATTAAAATCAATTTTATTATTAATAAAAATTAACATGCCATCATTCTGGTTTAAATTACTGTTGTTGAAAATGGTGAAAAACCCAGGAACTGCAAAATCAGAGGCGGAGAGAATAAATCGAGTTTCACCAAGAGCTATTACATCAATATCTCTACTTAAATTAGATGATGTTAAAAATCCATCAAAGTTCCCAAAAGAACTTCTTATATTAAGGTGTAAAATGCTAAAAAAAATATTGTTCTTCATGAGTCCAACCTTTTTAATGAACTGTTCCATGTCCTCCGCTTTCATTTTCTTATCTTCAATGATTTCATTTTCGAGTTCATTTAAAATATTTTCTTCGTCTATATCCATTAGTTTATATATATTTAAATACAAATCTATTTGATTGTTTTTGGTATAGAAAAGTTCATTATTGTTGAATTTATTTTATAAATTATAATTAATTTTACTTTTAAGAACAGCAGTGTGGTAGACCAGGGTAGGACACTCTCGACTATCACACCTATGGTTAATTTCATATTTCGTTTTATATTTTGATTTGACATTGTGCGGTTATTACACGTGGCACTCTGATTTTTGCATTGACCTACATGATGTTCTTCTGAACAATTGGCACATACGGCTTTATATGAGCAATTGTCTTTCCTGTCATAAAAACTCTTTTTGGAACACTTAAATCTTCATAAATCATAAGCCTCTCCCAGCCGCATATTTACAGATGCTACTGTATTTCGACACCAGAGTGTCGAAATCAGTTAGCCTTTGTAAAACGCGCCTATTTACAGATGCTACTGTATTTCGACACCAGAGTGTTCAAATCAGTTAGGTTTTGTGAAACGCTCATATTTACAGACCCTGTGTTTAGACACCAAAGTGCTCAGATCAGTTGGGTTTTGTAAAAGGCGCATATCTAGAGATGTTACTCAATGTCGACATCAGAGTGTCAATGTCTATTAATTTTTGCAGAAAGAGCTAACTCGCAAACCCTCATGCCTTTCGACACTCGATCCTATCAGATGAATGATGGTGATGAGATGGACGATTGTTGCCATCAATAACAGTAATATGTATTTGTCGTATGCATATAAAATGCATAAAAAAATAACGGTTGGTGACTTTTTCGAATGGTTATTATGCAGAGTAATATTATCTGCATCTGAAAAATATTGCAATTAAAATTTAAAATTTATTCTACTTATATAATGGATTTATACCGCTTAGGTGGCAATGCATTATGATAGTTTCATTAAAAAAAAAACAATGTGACGATTAATTTTATGATTATGATCCCATCTAATTGAAACTCGATGTGAGGATTTTGGGAGTTGGATATCACTTTTTTTATTCAAAATGGCAAATCCCAAACGATTCTCTCCGGAATTGTGAGGCTTCAGGGGGTTGGAAATGGCGGATCGAAGGTGGCAGGCTAGATTTGAGATATTTTCCGAATTCATTCAAAATTGGTTTCTAAAGACATTTGAGGAAGGAGATTGTAGTATTTTCTCTTTATGAATGAGGAATTAGGAACGCCGTAATGAAACGATTATTTATTTGTCCCGATATCACTTGCACGCTTCGAGGTCTATCTCTCAACTGCCGAGTGATCAGGTTTTATTTAACGTCAGATGTTACAAATATTAGTCATACACTACATCTCTTCCTTGCGAACTAATTACTTTTCTCCTAATAACAGTTTTTCCAATTTTATTTAACAACAATTATAATTATTGAACACAATTAATTTCTCTTTATGAATAATATATAACATATAAATAAAAATAAATAATTTTATTTTAGATACAATATAATGAGAATTAACTGAATGTAATTACAATCATCCGTCACTTAAATGACTCGATCAATCTTATTTATTTCTAATGTTTCTCTGTAAATTTAACATAGGAAATTAAATTGAACATAATAACTATAATTTCTTGTTAATTACCTATGTGGATAATTGAATTAACATCAACCATTTCAT
The DNA here is from genome assembly GCA_030704885.1 of Cynegetis impunctata. NCBI lineage: Eukaryota > Metazoa > Arthropoda > Insecta > Coleoptera > Coccinellidae > Cynegetis > Cynegetis impunctata. The sequence goes on from JARQZK010001041.1 coordinate 13,569, forward strand.
AATGAAAGTATTCGAATCACATTGTGAAGGAATTATATCAATTTGGGGCAATAAATTCAATTCTCCTTTTCATCTTGTTCTTTAGATACGACCTTCCAATCTTCCTCTAACTTTTTCAGGTGAATGACATTTCTCCGGAATTCTTGCCCTGTTTCATCATTCCTAACCTGAACATCTCTTCCATTTTTTTTTCACCACCGTATAGGGCGTCCCATTGAAATTTTGGTGTGAGTTCGTTTTCTTTGACCAAACTGCTTAGATAAACTTTATCTCCAAGTACTAGAGGGCTTTCCTGAGCTTTGCGCTTATTGTCAATGTAAAATTTCCCGTTCGTTTTATGTGTAAGATCTTTATCTCTCGTTTCTTCAGTGGCAATATCGTTTTCATAATTTGTAATCGATGGAATTTTGTCTCGAAACTGTCTACGAAAAAATAGCTCGGCTGGCGTTCTTCCTGTCGTAGAATGCGGAGTTGAATTGTACATAATCATATAATCTAACAGATTTTGTTTCCAGTCTGTTTTCATCGCTTGACTTATTTTTAGTCTTTTCAAAATGTCCCTGTTTTGGCGTTCTACTTCGCCGTTTTGTTGCGGCCAGTAAGGAATAGTGTTGAATAATTTAATTCCTGTTTCTTTGCAGAATTCTTTAATTTCCTCATATACAAACTGTTTACCATTATCGCTTGTTATCGATTTTGGGTATCCGAGCCGAGAGAACATCTCTTTTAGCATATTGACGGTATTTTTTCCATTAATCGTTTTCATGATTTTGATTTATTTGTACCTACTGAAGTAGTCTATAATCACGAATAAGTAGTGGTCACTAGGTAAAGGTCCCAGAAAATCTACTGCTATATCTATCCATGCTTCCGATGGAAGCAGTCGCCGTTTTAATGGTTCCGGCGGATTCGGTGCCGACACTAAGGTGCATCCTCTACAGCTTCGAACGACCTTTTCGGCGTCTGAGTCTATTTTAGGCCACCAAACTTTTGTTCTTAATCGGTTTTTCATACCTACAATTCCTGGGTGTCCTTCGTGTGCTGCGCTAAGTACAGTGCGACGTAAGCTAGGTGATATGACTATTTTTTCCCTCTTAATAAAATATTTTCATGAAAACAGAGTTCGGGCAGAAATCCTTGATGAGGCTTAATCAGATCGTGCATTTCGTTGTTGTTAATCCATCTATGAACTTTTATTATTTCTTCGTCTGCTCCAGAATACCTCTTGATGTCTGATAAGGTTACAGCCACTGGTCGAGAATATTCCACTATTTGGTATATGTTTTCCTCGTTCTCAAATGATTCTTGATTATTGCTGACACACAATCTAGAAAGAGGGTCGGGTATGTTTGTTTTGCCTGGTCTGTAGATCACTTTGAAGTTGTATGCCTGTAGCCGTAGTACCCATCTTTCAATCCTAGTGCAGGGTTTTGATTTTGTGCCAAAGATTACTTCCAAAGGCTTATGGTCAGTAATGAGTTCGAACTGGTATAATCCAAATAGGTAAATGTGAAAATGTTCAACTGCCCACACGAGTGCTAGGGGTTCTTTTTCAGTCTGGCAATAACGTTTTTCACAATCGGTTATTTCCATAAGCTACAATTCGTGGTTCGTTCGCGTCGTATTGATTCAATATCGATCCTTATCCGACTGGGCTTGCGTCTGCATGGGTCATAGTACCCAAGTGATTTTATTTTACTTAGGGATTCCTTAAGGTTGGAGAAGGCGTTTTGTTGTTCTTCTTTGAATTCTTGATATTAAATTTGAATGGATTGCGCCACCTGTTTTTCCCTCAAATAAAAATGTCGAATGATAAACAACTACCAAATTTCAAGTCGACTGGATGAGCGGAAGTGAATCAAATTTCATTCATAAAAATTGAATCTGATAGATAGAGTAATCCTCTGGAGAATTGGATATTCTCCGTTTATTTTCATCTTACCTTCACAGTTGCGTTAAAACCTTCTTTCATTAAAAAATCCCTTTGGTTATGGCAACGGTATTTTTTCGAACTCGAAGCACTAGTGTTGCAGTATATTGCACAATTGAAATTTCTATTTCTTAATCGACTGCTCGATTTTTTTTTAATGTTGGCAAGCTAATTCTTTACGAAATGCCACTTTTGTCAGGTTCGAATACGTTCGACTTGCAATCCAATCTGTATGGGTTTCAATCGAATTTAGGGGTGAGAAGTCTCACCCAGCCATAACAAGCCGATGTATGATGGCCCGAAAATTTTGTTTTTAATTCCACACTGTATTTGCTGTCACTTTCAACTATACATAATATTATTCTGCACAGAGGATCAATCCTTTTAAATAATGCACTAACGCTTTGTTTCTATTTCTCCATTTTGAATATTTTGTTTGAAAGCAAGCATATGACAAAAATCATAAATGCTCGTTACACATTATAGGTTGGGAATGGCAATAACCCAACAGATAATAGATGGCTCGGCCGCCGCCTGCCACGTCAAATGTATATTTGCGTGCAAAAAATTCAAATATTACGCCTTCTGCATAGATAATAGAAAAACAAAGTTAATTTTTTCAACGTAGATATTTTCGAGATTCCTTTCCATTCTGAATAAATAGTTTCTACAATTTTCAATTGAAAATGATTCCTTTTCAACATTAAAAACAATCAAGTGGTTGTCCTCAAAGATAGAAGATAGTTTTATTTATTATAACTTCTAAAATAAAGAAAACGAGGTCTCAGCAACAATGTGGTGTCGAAGTACAGTAGCATCTGTAAATATGCGCGTTTTACAAAGGCTAACTGATTTCGACACTCTGGTGTCGAAATACAGTAGCATGTGTAAATATGCGTCCAAGCCTATACGTAACTTTTTCATAGACATTATTTGATGGTATGCTTGAGCTGAACATTCACAGATGATTGTTTTCGGACCTTGACTCGAACTTTTTATGTAAACAACTTTTATTTCCCCTTTCAACTGATTCTGTTGTATTATAGAATTTTCAATCTGATCTCCTGTCATTTTTTGATTAAAGTTAACTATTTTAATTCTTGGCTGTCTCATTTTTGTTAGTTGCACTTCGTATGTAGTTTGAAGCTTATTTTCCATTTCAATTTTTAGTGTTTCAATTGCTTGTTTTGTTTGACAGTTTACAATTACTGATCCATTTTTTGTTTTTTTTTACATTAGTGATACCAAGTTTTAGTTCCACTGGGTTGATGTTTTCATTCATATCTTTTATTGGTTTTTCATTACTTTGAATCTGTTTCGGTTTAAATATTATTTTTGGGAAATTATTTGATACTTTTACTTTATCATTTTTCAGGACTGAAGAATACATTGGAATATTTTGTTGTTTTTCTAAATTGTTAATTTTTTCATGAAGAAGTTGTATTATCGTTTCTTGGTATTTAATGATTTTTGCTTTTTCTTCAATTGTATTTTGTAGGATTTCTATAAATTCAGAGTTTCTGCACTTTTTGCAGCAAAATTTCAGAGTCCTTTTTTTGTAGTGGAATACATCTTATTTCGGATGAAGAGAGTTCACTGCAGTCCGAAGAAATTATACTTTTGCATGTATCACACGGAAAACAAGGGTATTTATTATCCTTTGTTGGCTGCTGAATTCGATTACACAATGCACATTCCATTTTTGATTATACACCATAATATCATACCTTGTTTTAATGCTACGCCACTGGGCTGGATTGTCTTGATTTCAATCAAAGTTGAAGGCACCACATAGAGCCACTTTTTGCTGGATTGTGTTATCTCCTGATAATGGTTTCACTACTTTTTTAACGTTTCAAATTGACTGTTTCAGATTTTCTAAATTACTCAACTGCAATTTTCACTAAAAAGACAATTTCAAATCACTACCAATTTGGTGTAATATGTTGCTGCAGATATTCTGCTATTTTTGATACAAAACACTGGTACAATCCATAGAATAAACATTGAGTATTGCCGAAACTGTAGGAGTAAAATTTATACACGTCTACACTGCGAAGATATTTTGATCTTTGAATTTGTTAAAGTTTATATAGATAACATATACTGTACACTGTACAGGCTGTCCCATTTTCGATGTCCTTACGGAGCAACTCCCTTATTTTTAAAGATAGAGATTTGCGGTTTTCGCGAACGTTGGCTACTTTTTTGTGAATCTCACGATACCGTAAACAAAATTTTCATAGCTTGCTTCGTTTTTGAGATACAGGGCGAAGTTGAAAATATTGCATTTTGGTCCCCCTCCTGTATCACAGCTGTCTTTTAACTTATAGAAAAAATAAAAACTGTTTTTTATACACTTTTTTACGTAGAATCCAGTGGCGTAGTCAGATTTTTGAAATGAGCTGCCATTGTTTACATATAACCCAATGTTATAATTTTTTAAATGCAAATACTTGCAGAGAAATTGAAGATTCGGTTGGCATTCCAAGGGTTTCGCAGATCGCAGATCGCAGATATTAATATATATATATATATATATATATATATATATATATATATATACCCCCTACATATCCCAAGTTATACATCATCTGCACCCAAGTGAAACTGAGAAGAGTATTGAGTTTTGTAGGTGGTATATTGTCCGATTTTGTTTCGTTTTTGGAGAAAGATTAGTCTACCGTATTTTCGACGGTAACATGAATCATCAAAGATATTTGAAAATTTTGGATGATTTTCTTTCTGAATTACTTCATGAAATTCTGTTGGCTCAATATAGAAAATAGTTATCCTAATGAAAGATTCTAAAACCAGTGTATAGATAAAAATGACCCCATTAACTGGCAACCAAGGTCCGCTGACTTATCTATATTAGATTTCTTTATATGGGGCTATATAAAAACTAAAATAAACCACACGCGGCACGAAAATCGAGATGCTCTGATGAATGCCAAGAGAGAAGTTTTCGAAGTAATTTGAACTATATATACAAAACATTTTCAACAGAAACCTTTGTTTTGTAGCAGTGTTACATACAACTTTCTATTTTTGTTATAATCATTAAATATAACTCTGTTTAGTAACTTATATTGAATAATATTTTTTTAATGACTACTTTTCACTCTTACTTATATAAATGGAAGTGATATATTTGTTTACTGCGCCGAACGATATATCAAAGTGATATTTGTCTTGACTTGACATAGAAAAAAGAAAATTATTTAAATACAGGGCTAATACTTGAAATTTTATATAAATATTAAATATTTTTGAAAAGCGCAAAACATTTATGTTTTGAATATGGAAAAATATACAGTGTTTTCCATTTAAAAAATTATAACATTGGGTTATATCTGAACAATGACAGCTCATTCCTAAAATCTGACTACGCCACCGGATTTTACGTAAAAAAGTGTATGAAAAACAGTTTTTACTTTTTCTATAAGTTGAAAGACAGCTGTGATACAGGAGGGGGACCAAAATGCAATATTTTCAACTTCGCCCTGTATCTCAAAAACGAAGCAAGCTATGAAAAGTTTGTTTACGGTATCGTGAGATTAACAAAAAAGTAGCCAACGTTCGCGAAAACCGCAAATCTCTATCTTTAAAAATAAGCGAGTTACCCCGTAAGGACATCGAAAATGGGACAGCCTGTACAGGTAGAACTGATGAAAAATTTTGACGGAAATTTTTAGTAGGTTGGCAGATGCCGGATTAAAAGTAAATTCTCAAAAATGTGATTTTTTTGGAAATGAAATTGAAATTTTAGGTTTTTTATTAAACGAAAAAGGTTTGCACTCGTCACCGTCAAAAACAAAAGCAATTAGTGAAGTACCACGTCCCAACAATTCCAAGCAATTGAAGGCTCTTCTTGGCTTAGTTAATTATTATGAATCATATTTTTGTAATCGAGCTCAAAAGTTAAAGTGTTTATACGATCTTCTGAAAACAAGCTCTGGCTGGGATTGGACAAAAGAATGTGAAAATGCGTTCCTTTGGATCAAAAATGAGATAACACCTCCGAAAGTTTCAACGTTATATAACCCCGATAAAAAATTAGTTTTAGAATGTGATGCTTCAGATCACGGACTTTCTGCTATTTTGTCTCATAGGTACTCGGATGTTCCAGAACATCCTATTGCATTCGCATCAAAAATAATTCCACCTAGCGAACGTCATAGAGCAATTATTGATAAAGAAGCAGCGGCAATCATAGTTGGTTTCAAAAAATTTTATTAGTATATTTGTGGTAATGAAATAATTTTAAAATCAGATCATGGACCATTGAAATTTATATTCGGTTCTAGTAAAAACGGAAATAATATGATTCAAAACCGTTTGCAACGATGGGCTTATTTTTTTATCTGCATTTAATTATAAAATAGAAATTATCAGAACTTCGGTAAATGGAAATTGTGATACTTTATGGAGATTACCAATCAAGGATGAAATTCGGGTTTTTGATTCAAAATTTTCTGATGTCCCTCACGCTGCACTAGCTTTTATACCCCACACCCTATTTCACTCTACGTGAATTTTTTACACATTAATTACAATTCATTACAACTATTCCCAAATTTATTACAGTTGCAGAACTCAAGTTATGAGGGTGTGGTGTAGAATTAGTCTAAAGCTGCACCACACTCATACCATATTCATTATTTTGATTCAGAGCTTTTCTGTAATTAATTACAACCATTTCCGGCCTCATTATAATTCCACAAATCAAAAAAATAGGTAGCGCATCGGAAAATTATGACAACAACAAACAAATATAAGGATATTTATTTATTTCAATACCCCACTCGGTTTTATGGGTAAAAAAAAGGTCAGCAGGATTAAGAGAATAATAACAGAGAAAATGCAAGTGAGTGGGGTGGTGTAATGTTACTTCAGAATACTTTTATAAACGGCATACGCAAGTTTCATCAAGTTCTAGCATTCTTCGGTAAATAAACCTATCGAAAATCTTATAAAACTCACGCCAAGTAAGCGATATACTTGAAGAAGAGAACACGACTTAAAAGTTAATTTAAATAAAACTACATACAGTTCAGAAGAGCATATATATATATATATATATATATATATATATATATATATATATATATATATATATATATATATATATATATATATATATATATATATATATATATATATATATATAGGGTCCTGCAATAGTGGCGCGGCATTCCATATCTCTATTTGGGAAACAGATAGAAATCTACATTTCTATAATATTACCTTATTGCTTGAGCTCGACAAAATAAAAATATTGTCGGTCGCACAGGGTGTTCAATTTCTTCTGGGCGCATATCAACTATGTTTTTTCAAATGGCAACCTATATTTTTTGTCGCCTTTTCGGTTTCTATGATTTCATCAGAATGTTGTTAAATTATATCGAAAGTTCAACTTAACGAATCCCTAAAGATTTCAATACTTATTTGAAGGCAAATATTGTGATCTGTCATTTGTCAGACTACCCGATTTCCAATAAATGTTTTATTCGCTGAAAAGTTGATTTAGATCGAAAGAATGTGGCTCAAATTTGGAGATTATTGAAATAATTTTGAATATACGATGAATATTTTGTGGTGTAATTCACAACTTGTTTATCTACCAACAGGTTATTTTTGGAAAAAGTCGTTCATTGAGGTTATAGCGAAGAAATTTGAATATTTGCCATTTTTCGCTGTTTTAAGGAAAACTAGTAAACTTAACCATAGGGAATACTTCATGACATTTATAGAGATTTTCTTAGCGCTTCTTCTGGATCTATAATATACAGGGTGTTCCATTTGAAATAAGGAAGATTCTGTACATTTTTATTTACAATATGTGACAAGCGATTTTTCATACCCTATATATCGCAGGTTGATTTCAGAGATATCGTTTGAGAGATTTACCAATGTAGAATATTTGACCAAAAATTAATTTCAATTGGACTTGGCACAACTTCATAATTTCAAATATTCTGAGTGACCAAAATTGAAAAAAAAAATCAGAAATGCAAAAAATCTCGAAAACCGTGAATATTTTTGAAATGAAAATCTATATAAAGTATCTTTCATTTTCTATGTAGAAACCGAAAAGGCGACAAAAAATATAGGTTGCCATATGAAAAAACATAGTTGATATCCGCCCAGAAGAAATTGAACACCCTGTGTGACCGACAATATTTTTATTTTGTCGAGCTCGAGCAATAAGGTGATATTATAGAAATGTAGATTTCCATCTGTTTCCCAAATAGAGATATGGAACACCGCGCCACTGTTGCAGGACCCTGTATATATATATATATATATATATATATATATATATATATATATATATATATATATATATATATATATATACATATATATAAATATATATATATATATACATATATATATAATATATATATATATATATATATATATATATATATATATATATATATATATATATATATATATATATAGGTACATACATGATAAATATATACATGTATGATATACTTGGAACTTGGTAGTCTTTGATGTACTCTATGATTACAACGATCGAGATACCACGATCGGTCAAATCACAACAGAATTTGAAAAACCCAATCTACCAGGACAAAAATTGAAGCTGTTAGGTATCGTTAACTTTACCAACAATAACACTAGATTTGAAGAGAACCAGATGGGGCATTACACGGCCATTTCTCGTAGAAGAGATGATTTGTGGATTAGGTACGATGACCTCAAGGTGGATAAAATCCAAAAATGTGCCATTGAAACAAAGGTTCATCCTGCATTAGCGATTTATTCATCCATTAGCGCAGATGATATATAACTTGTTTATATCGATATAATATAGATATAATTTATTATTTAGATATAATATTCATTTTATAGAATAAACATTTATTATATATACATTTTAGTAAAGAAGGACATTTAGTTTTATTTAATCCAATAAATTAGTTCTACCATGCTATCAACATTCATAGCTTCTTCTCATTATTTTTCCAGTCCTGCTGACCATTTTTTGTATCGACAAAACCGATAAATGCTGTAATAAATTGAAAACCCTCTGTTTCTATCTTATTTTCGATAATTCTATGATTTTTTGTCTCTTGAAAATTCTTATCAATTATTACACTACCCCACACACCTGCAGCTTCTTTCTCAACATTTTCTTAATCCTGGTTACCATTTTTTTGGTGGATAAAACAGATTGGGCTGTAGTAATAAATTGAAAACCCTGTATTTCTATCTTATTTTCGGTAATTCTATGATTTTTTGTCTCTTGAAAATTCTTATCAATTATTACACTGCCCCACACAGCTGCAGCTTCTTTCTCAACATCTTCTCAATCCTGGTAACCATTTTTTGGATCGATAAAACGGAGTGGGCTATTGTAATAAATTGAAAACCATGTATTTATATCTTATTTTAGATAATTCTATGATTTTTTGTCTCTTGAAAATTCTCATCAATTAGTACACTACCCCGAACACCTGCAGCTTCTTCCTAAAAATTTTTTAAATCCTGGTAACCATTCTTTTTGTAGATAAAACCGAGTGGGCTATAGTAATAAATTGAAAACTCTGTATTTCTATCTTATTTTCGGTAATTCTATGATTTTTTGTCTCTTGAAAATTCTTATCAATTATTACACTACCCCACACACCTGCAGCTTCTTTCTCAATATTTTCTCAATCCTGGTAACCATTTTTTGAATCGATAAAACCGAGTGGGCTATTGTAATAAATTGAAAACCCTGTATTTCTATCTTAATTTAGATAATTCTATGATTTTTTGTCTCTTGAAAATTCTTATCAATTATTACACTACCCCACACACCTGCAGCTTCTTTCTCAACATTTTCTCAATCCTGGTAACCATTTTTGTAATGGATAAAACCGAGTGGGCTATAGTAATAAATTGAAAACCCTGGATTTCTTTCTTATTTTCGGTAATTTTATTGTTTTTTGTCTGTTGAAAAGTCTTATCAATTATTACACTACCCCACACACCTACAGCTTCTTTCTTAACATGTTTTCAATCCTGGTAACCATTTCTTGGTGGATAAAACCGAGTGGGCTATAGTCATAAATTGAAAACCCTGTATTTCTATCTTATTTTCGATAATTCTATGATTTTTTGTCTCTTGAAAATTCTTATCAATTATTACACTACCCCACACACCTGCAGCTTCTTTCTTAACATTTTCTCAATCCTGTTAACCATTTTTTGGATCGATAAAACGGAGTGGGCTATTGTAATAAATTGAAAACCCTGTATTTCTATCTTATTCTCGATAATTCTATAATTTTTTGTCTTGTGAAAATTGTTATCAATCATTACACCACCCCACTCACTTGCATTTTCTCTGTTATTATTCTCTTAATCCTGCTGACCTTTTTTTTTACCCATAAAACCGAGTGGGCTATTGGAATAAATATATTTGTTTGTTGTGATACCTATTTTTTTGATTTTTGGAATTGTAATGAGGCCGGAAATGGTTGTAATTAATTGTAATTAATTGTAATTAATTACACAAAAGCTCTGAATCAAAAATAATGAATATGGTATGAGTGCAGTGCAGCTTTAGACTAATTTCACACCACACCCTCATAACTCGAGTTCTGCAACTGTAATAAATTTGGGAATTAACGTGTAAAAATTTCACGTAGAGTGAAATAGGGTGTGTGGTATAAAAGCTGGTGCAGCGTGAGGAACATAATTTTAAACGTGTTATACAAGAGACAAGGAAAGATAAAAAATTGAAGAAAATTGTTCAACTTGTTTCGAGTAACTGGCCGTCCGATTGTAACGAGTTATCTGATTTCGAAAAAAAATATTCCAGACGACACGAACTTACTTAAGATCAAGGTTGTTTATTTTGGGGAATCAGGGTAATAATTCCAAAATCTCTTCAACTTGAAATTCTCGAAGAATTGCATGCGTCACATCTCGGTATTTGTAAAATGAAACAACTAGCACGATCTTATTTTTGGTGGCCAAATCTTGATTCTGAAATTGAAGAAATAAGTAAAAGTTGCGAAATTTGTGTATCTAATAGGAAAAATCCGCAGAAAATTTCAAATGTACATTGGCCTTATCCAAACAGAGCACGGTCTCGTATACATGTTGATTTTTTGTGACCTTGGTCAGGACGAATGATTTTAATTGTAATAGATGCTTATAGTAAGTGGCCGGAAATTCATGATTTTGGAATGCACACGAAAGCTGAAAAACTAGTAGATTATTTCAACGATCTGTTTGTGAGATTTGGTTTATGTAGTCACATGGTGACAGACGGGGGTACACAATTCACTAGTCAAACTTTTGATAAAACCTCGTAAACATCCAGCAACTAATGGCGCTGCAAAAAATTTTGTGGGAACGTTTAAAGACAAAGTAGGTAAAATCGTAAAAAGTGGAAAAAGTCTAAAGTATGCGATTGACGTATTTTTATTTGATTATTGAAGGGTTGAACATTCAACAACAGGAAAATCTCCGAGCTTCCTGATGTATGGAAGAGAAATAAAAACAAGATTTGATTCTTTGAAACCTAAGTATATAGGCTAGGGGGCTTCTAGACCACTTTGGGTCATTTTTACATGTAAATTCCCATAAGGAAATCGAAGGTCGACAGTACCGAAAATGGTTCCCTTTTGCCTTGGGGTCAATGACCTCTCTGACCTCTCTGATTTATGTACTGGAGTCAATGACCATTATTCATATTATACTATACAAGGGAAATATATACAAATCAATCTCGGTTGGTAGCAGGAAGAAGTAAAACCCAAGAAGTCTTAAGCTGAAGAGCTGAAAGGAGTGTACATCAATGACCAGAAGAGATAGTAGAAAAAAAAATCTTCGTATGAAAGAAGTGACATGTATGAGAAAGAAGAAGAAGAAAAATGGCTGTAATTAGTGCCGTAAATGCTCTCTGGAAGGAGCGTGCGTATCAGGATATCAGGAGAGCGAAGAGGTATGGGTCGTGAATTTCTGCTCCGAAATGTCAGTTCTGCGCATGCGCTACTAACTTGAAATATATGTATGAGAATTCGTATGGGGGGCTCAGAGGACTGAAATATTTTATGAGACCCTCAGTGATTCTTCATGGGGGCACTGGGGCTCAAGGAGTCTTCATGTGGTCCCCATGAGTCTTTTTGTGTATTCAGGAGATTGAAATTATATGATATATAGAAATGAGGCCCACCGGGGGAAGTGAAACTCTTTGGTACATAGGAGTTCCTTCGGAGACTTGTGGAGGTCGTCTTCGTAGATTTGGATATCAAATTACATAGTTATTTTCGAATATGAAACTAATAGACGACAACTCCGTGTTAAATATTAATTTTTCATTCGAATTCAATGAGACTAGAACGAAACATATGATATAATTTCAAGTTGATGTTATCACAGAGAAAGATAAGAGAGACATGTGTTTCCGAATGGAATAATGACCTTGTATCTAATTAATTCATTTACTTACGGAGATGTCCAAAGTATTCATTCAACGAATGAAATTTCAAATGTTAGATATATTTATAGTTATTACGTATTTTTCAATGAATAATTTATTTATATCAACATTGGTTATCAAGATTTTTGAATGAAGTAATTTATATACTGTACCTACAGGGTGTGTCCCCAAATTTCAAATTATAAAATCCAACGCGAGAATCGAACGTCTATATCTGATGTCCAACACTATCAAGCTCAAAAAAAAAATTCAATATATCTAAATTAGGAATTCAACACTATGTTCACTGCTCTTAAAAAAAATTCAAATTAAAAAATCCAACGAAAATCGAACCTCTATATCAGAAGTCCAACACTATCAAATTTTGAAAAAAAATCATACTAAATGTATGAATTGAACCCAATATATCTATATTAGGAGTTCAACACTATGTTCGCTGCTCTACCAAGCTTAAGAAAAAATTTCAAATTAAAAAATCCAGCGCGAGGATCGAACCTATTTATCAGAAATCCAACACTATCAAGCTTAAAAAAAAAATCATAATGAAGAAATCCACATGTAGAATTGAACCCAGTATATCTATATTAGGAGTTCACTGCTCTACCAAGATTTAAAAAAATTCTAATTGAAAAATCGTATATTATAATTACATTTAATTTTAAGAGGTAAAGAGAACCAACAATATGATATCATCGAAGTAGGAGATTTTATCAGAGTTCGGTTTATACATTTTTCAATCGGTGAATATTATAAGCGAAATTATTCAAGAAACATTTCCTGGAATGTGAGTCTTTTCGCATATATGGTTGATTTCATGAATTCGTTTGAAATCTGTAATACTAGAGTCTCGCATAATTATTGCGACAATGTCTCAAATTTCCTGTTATGAATAATTTATGTAGAATGTACGTGTCAGCCAATATTGTTTCTATCATTTCTGTATTAAATAATTCATAAATTTACAGGGGCATATCAGACTTAATTTTTTAAATTCAAATGTCTGATTTAATTTTTTAAATTCAAATGTCTGATTCCATATATTGTTCGAATTGAAAGAAGTCATTTCATTATCATGCTATCTTTCATAGGTGACGGACGTGTCAACACACTAATAAATAAATAACCGATTGAGTTACATTTACCAGGTTATTCGTATTGTGGACCTGGTACCAAGTTAGAAGAACGTCTTCGTAGAGGTGATCCGGGGATTGATAAACTCGACGAAGCTTGTGCAGAACACGATATTTCCTACTCGAAAAGCAAAGATCTATCTGTTAGACATAAAGCTGATAAAATTCTCGAAGATGAAGCTTGGGAACGATTTAAGTCAAAGGACGCTAAATTCAAAGAGAAATCTAACGCTCTTATGGTTACAGGAATTATGAAAGCTAAACGTAAACTAGGAAAGGGTCTCAAAAAGTCGTTCAAAATGAGTGTTATCAACCCTGTTGCTAAAATGTTGAAAAGAGAAGGTATTGAAGGAA
>JARQZK010001042.1:0-27109 GCA_030704885.1 Cynegetis impunctata
TGGATCATAGATATCTTAAAGCATAGAACTGTCATCCCATCTGTCATTCGTAACTGTCAAATGTAATCTTGAACCATAGACTATCTTAGGTATGTCATACGTCATCCCAATCTGTCATTCGTAACTGTCATCTTGAACCATAGATATCTCTCAGAGCATAGAACTGTCATACGTCAAACATTCAAATTTGAATGCTATTGAAGCGCCCTCTGTTGGCGAGATTCTGAATGATGAGAATATAATTTTCTGCCATCTTGGAACGCTATCTGGTGGTCAGGTTCCTAATGACGATAATACAGTGATCTGTAAGAACGTGATCTGTAAGAGCGCCCTCTGGGGGCCAGGTTGTTAATTACGATAATACAGTGGTCTGCCATCTTGAAACGTCATCTTGGAACGCTATCTGTTGGTCAGGTTCCAAAGTACGATAATACCGTGGTCCACCATCTTGAAACGTCATCTTGGAACTCCATCTGTTGGCCAGGTTCTGAATTACGGGATACCGTGGTCAGCCATCTTGGAAAATGGCCGCCATCCGCAAAATGGCCGACTTCCCGATCATAGCCACGCCCCCGAAGTCGCGCATGCGCAGAACTGACATTTCGGACTTAGAAAAGTTGAAGTGGGCTAGAACCGCTCCAGGTACACTTCTAGTCTATTCCATTTTATTCATTTATTCCTTTTTTTATTGATTGCCCATATTTATAAATCACCGTATGCCTAACACCGCCACCAAGGCGGGTGGTCGTAAAAAGCCACCTGCCTCCGCTCCTACCCCCGTCCCCCGTAGAAGGTCCTCCACTCCGAAGAGTGATACTTCGGAGAAAAGGACAACCAGGAGCCAGAAGAGTGCTGCTCCGTCATCCCCAATTCCGTCGCTACTCACTCTGAACGTACCAAAACCCCCAACTGCCTCACGTAGAAAATCCGAAACGAATTAATCGTTTTCATCAATCTCCTCCGATAACTCCACTAACCAAACAATCCGTACCCTCAAAGTTTTCCGATATGTGGTCCGTAACATCCCGGACTCTATCAAATCACAAAAAGAGTTTTTCAGGGTTATTGAAACCACCCAATTGGCTTTAATTAACCTTAAAGTCAACTTTAATAAGACTGCCCTTATTGAATGCAGTAGCCCCGCCCCTCAAAATTTCCAAAAATTACTCCAAAACACCGTAGGTACTCCCTCTAAACTATCATAAAATTAATAACCGTTCCCCCCCCAAAATTTCATATTCCTGCGTTATCAAACACGTTGATCAAAGTTACAAACTCGAGGAGGTCATGGAAGCTCCCAAAAATAACAATATTCCTCTTAATAAATGCTGGAGAATCATCTCCAGAGCTACCAATAAGGAAACAACACTCATCGGAGTCACTACCTTTTCAAAAAACGCGATTGACGAAATTTTGTTAAACGGGCTGTCAATCTACGGGCGTACTCATGAAGTGGAACCGTCAAAAGTTCCACTACCAATTTCCAAATTCTACTAAAATAGGACATGACCGCTTCGAGTGTGTAGCAAAACCCTCATGCGCCTCCTGCGGAGGGGATCACAAAAACTCCAATTGTCCCAAATTAAAAAATCCCACCTGTCCCAACTGCAAGGGAAACCACCCTGCTTGGGACTTAAAATGTCCTAAGCGTCGGGAAGCCCCTACAGAGCCCTCAAAAATTGCCCCAGTCCAGGTCTTGAACGAAAGTTTACCGGATCGCGATGGATCAAAATGGGAGCATTTCGCTCGAATCAACTCGGTGGTTAGATTCATCACCCAATCTCTTTCGAACATTTTCCCCGAAAAACGGGAACTTATCGCCAAGACAATAACAGAAACATGTCGCATTTTTTTTAATCGCACTGCAATAATAAATTACTGTGGCAGTAAAATTTCAATAACTTTTTCCCCCATCGAATTATTGGACGATTCGATGGAATCCGTTATATCGTCAATCCCCGAGTAAAATGAATTTTACAATAGGTACTGTAAACGCTTGCGGTCTTCGCCGCAAGCGTCATCTCCTTAAAGCACTCCTCCTAAACCATAATATATCCATCCTGTCTATAACCGAAACCATGCTGAAACACCCTCTCTTTTTTTCAAATTACAATACATTTCAACGCAATAGTCTACTCGGAGCCATACGTGGCTCAGCGTTACCTATTAATAATTGTTTTGCATCAACTAAATTTACAATTCCGAACGAGTTTTCACATCTAGAATGCGAAGCCGCGAGGCTCCATCTTAATAATTTAACAGTAACTATTTTTAGTTACTACCATCCCCCTGGCGATATTCTTCCGGCGGATTTTCTGCAATATATATCGACAATCCCGAACTCTGTACTGCTTGGCGACCTCAACGCCCGTAATATTCAATTTGGCGATACGTCAACGAACAGAAATGGTCGTATCCTATCCGAATGCCTCATAGAATTTCATCTATGGAGGTGTTATAATACGAATCCAACATTTATTAACCATAACGGTATTTCCATAACCGACCATATTCTGATTACGCCCGATCTTATTCGTTATTTTGAGGATCCATGTTTTATCGGACAAACGATAACATCCGACCACCTTCCACTTCTGGTCAATTCTACTTCGTCTACTCCTCCAATTCAACAACCTTCTTTTATTACATTCAGGGATTTCAAAAGCACGGACTGGGGAAATTCTGAATACTCGTGAATTAGATAATACTATTGTTAATTTCACTCAATTAATTACACAATCATTTAACACCTCTGCTCCACAGAAAACAATTAACATTCACCGCCCTCCCCTACCTCCGTTCATAGTGGAAATTATTAAACAAAAACGACTTCTCTATCGTTTATTTCTTAGAACAAGAGACGCCGCTATTAAAACTGAATATAATCGACTTTCGGCAACAATACGCCGGGAAACTAACCGTTTCAAAGAAGAAAAGTGGTCCGACGCTACGTCGAAACTTGACTTCAGAAACGGCAAAGAATTCTGGCGTAAATTCAAAATTCTTTCAGGATTCAGAAAAACTCAAATACTTGCTTTAAAAACTCCAGACAACCATTTTATAATAGAAAAAGCAAATTTGTTCAAACAACATCTAGAAAATATTTTCCAAATTCCTCAAAATCCACTTTTTGATAATCAACATTTTTTAAATTTAGAACATAACTTAGAAAATATCAGAAACATTAATTTCGAAATCCAATTGAACGGAGGTGATCCACTCACTTCCCCAATAGACCCTGATAGCGTGGCGGAAGCCATTCATTCGGGCAAGAACACGGCTCCAGGAGGCGACGGCATTTCACGTGCCGTT
This sequence comes from Cynegetis impunctata, assembly GCA_030704885.1. Lineage (NCBI taxonomy): Eukaryota > Metazoa > Arthropoda > Insecta > Coleoptera > Coccinellidae > Cynegetis > Cynegetis impunctata. The sequence continues at coordinate 3,313 of JARQZK010001042.1, forward strand.
CTCCGACAACTCCCTCCCGAGGCGATGGAATATATGTCCAAAATCTTCAACCGATGCCTCGAACTGTGTTATTTCTCGCATGCGTGGAAAGAGGCCACGACAGTTCTTATTCCAAAACCTTTCAAAGATCACACATCCCCAGACAATTACAGGCCGATATCTCTTCTGAATGTCGTTGGTAAGGTGTTCGAAAGAATTGTCTGCCAGCGACTCAGAAGTTTTGTCGATGCACGTAATATCATCCCAAACACTCAACATGGTTTCATGCCCTTCCGTAGCACTTCCGATCCCCTTTTGAAATTACATACCGATGTAACTAAAGCTTTGAATACTGGTGACTGCGTTCTCGTTACTTTTCTCGATATCAAGAGAGCGTTCGATCAGGTCTGGCATGCCGGTCTGATTCGGAAGCTTCAGGATATCCATCTCCCCCTCCATCTGATTAAACTTTTAGTTTCTTATCTTTCCGATCGCAGAATCAGAATAAAAGTACAAAAATCCTTTTCCGAACCATTTATTCCACGAGCGGGAATTCCGCAAGGATCGATTCTCGCTCCCTTCCTTTACCTCATTTTCACATACGATATCCCCCATCCTTTAAATATAGATACACAGATTTCGCTTTTTGCAGATGACACGGCGATATGGACCACGGCGAGGACGTCGACACTATGCAACCGCATAGCGCAGGGCCACCTAGACCGGATCAGTACGTGGGCGAGCGAATGGAGAATAACACCTAACCCAAGTAAAACACAAACAATACTTTTCCATCACCCAAATTACACTCAAACACGTAAATTCAACAAAAACGACGCCCGACTAAGGTTATGGGGTGAAAATCTCGAACTGCAGGAGGACATTATTTACTTGGGAGTCACATTCAATCAACACAACAATTGGAAATCCGATCTTCAAAACACACTCAAAAAAGTCGAAAACAGATCTAATATTCTATATGCTCTAAGAGGCAGAATTCGAGGATGTAATCCTCAAACTCTGCTAAACACGTATAAATCGTTCATAAGACCAGTAGTAGTATATAGATCGTTACTCTATTCGACTTTACCTCACAGATACGTCCCACAGTTGGAGAGCAGCGAAAGAGCAATCTGCCGTAGTATTTTCCGTCTAGACAGACGTTATCCGTCACACTTAGTACACGAACACGTAAAAATTCCCCCCATTTTCGAACACCTCAAAAATCTCCAAGCTCGATACGCCCATCGTACATTGCACGGTCCCAACATCGAAGCCCGGACGACGCTCATGACGCCGTGGCACCGTCGACGAAGAGTCCTCTGCAGAAGGCCAAAGAAAAGGTTTCCTTTCCCTCTCTCCAGAATCCTCCAAGTGCTTCAGGACCCTCCTGATGAAGTCCTCGACCACCTAGAGGACATACCACTCCTAATCCGCTGACCCGAAAAAGTGCGCGTAGTGGCGAAAGTGCGTGAAACGTCGATAGTGCGAGTAGTGCCGAATGTGCGAGTAGTGCCGAAAGTGCGAGTAGTGTCGACAGTGCGCGGAAAATCAATCTCCGAAAAACCGAGTGCGGTTCGGTTAGTGCACGAAACGTCAGCAAATGTATCTATTTTCAACCATTTATAAATTTATATATAATAATGTTAAGAATATCAGTACATTGCGTGGGTAAAGGTTTTCTGTGGTTTCCCTTACCATCTAATGTCAGTTGAAATATATTGACCTTGGACCGAATGGCACGTAATTAGAAAAAAGTCGGCCGCAGCCGCATTCCCCCCAAAGATAGGAAAATTAGTTTTTTTTAATCAATATTGTAAATGTTAGAGAATTAATTAAGTGAAGCCAGGGTTGAAGAAGGTTGCAAAACCTTATAACTTCCCACAATAAATATTTAGCTAGATAACAAAAAATGTAGCCCATCCCCCCAAAATCTTGAATAAACGTATTTTCATTCATTCATTCATTCTGCATTCATTCATTCTATTCATTCTGCAGCGAGACACCGAAGCCAAAAAAATGCGCAGAGAAGAAGCTATCCGACCCAACTCCGAGAGTACGAGCAGAGGCCACGCCTTCAACAACAGTTCTTTTCAGAACTCACAAACGACTGATCTTGAGTGGTTCAACTCTTTAAGTTTAGCCACTCGAGCAAAACTCTTTGGCGAGGGCCGCCATGAACTAGAAGCAGCACCGCTGAAAAGGCCCATTAAAGAAACCGCGACGCCGATTCCATCCACGGCGCCATTTACGGACCAGAAGAAGAAAAAGCAAAAGAAGACTTCTATAGCCGCCTCTTCCGTCACCGAGGTACAGAACCGCTTCCAAGCTCTCGAAAGCATGGAAGTCACAATCGAAGAACCAGCCATTCCCCCTTCCTAAAAAAGAGGAAAGAAGCCACCGCCGATAATCGTCAGGGACAAAGCAATTTGGATCAGATTATCGGCAAAATTGACCGAAGCCAACATCAAATTCGAGAAGGCGAAAAACATCAGGGACGGGATAAGTGTCTCAACCGAAGACTTCCGGAGTCTAAAAATTCTCTCAGACTCCGAAACGATTCCGTACCACACTTTTCCGCTAGCGGAAGAGAAACCATTGAAGGTGGTTCTTCAGAATCTTCCTTTTGAGATGTCTGAAAAAGAAGTTTTCGAATATCTATAAAAAACGAATATCCATATATTCATAATATTCAACGTCACGAGGATGCTGAACAACCTCAACCGACCGATGCCGCTATTAATGATAACCCTCAGGCGAACACCCGAGGCGAAAAAGATCTACAAAATGACGCACGTCCTCCACCTCGCCGTCCAGGTGGAGTCACCCAGAACAAAGAGTGGATCGAGCCAGTGCCACAACTACCAACGGTTCAACCACGGACAGAGCCAGTGCAACGCCCCGCCAGGTTCGTGAAGTGCGGAGGGGCACATCACAGTGCCCAATGCACAAAACCGAGGACCGAACCGGCAAAATGTGCCAACTGCAGTGGCCCCCATCCGGCCGCTACATAGGGTGCACCGCTCTTCCCCAGAGGACGAAAAATAACTTTCCAAAAACTCAACATCACACTACGCCAACTACGACGCCGACGCCATCTCCGACGCCGACCCTAACTTCGACGCCGACGCCTTTAACGACGCCGACGTCATCTACCGACGACATTGCCAACCTAATGAAGATTCTGTCCAGTCCAGATACCGGAAAACTGCTAGTGACAATTCATAAAGTCACTTCTTCCATCTCCGGCGCAGCATCTCCAGCAGAAATCATGGTAGCTCTTATCAACTGCCTCCCAGACATTATGGCATTATTTGCTTAATTTGAGCAAGTAAATCAGCCATAAAACAAAATAATATCAACAACATGTTTCATATAAGCCAGGACCAAGAGGTATATATTTAAATATGGGACTCTTAAAACCATAACGACAAAGAAAGAAAAAGAAATGTAGCGAGAGCGGGAACCTCCAGAGCTCCTCGTCCAAGGCCCCCACGTCAGGGGGAGTTCACGGATGAGGATGTTAATATCATGCTGGACCTAGAGAGGACGTTCTATGGCCACCGGAGAGTTGCGAAAAAGATGGAAGAGTTCTTGGACAGGATAGCCAAGCAACTAAGAGATAAACGAGCCCTCTCTTCGTATAAGGCTCTACGATAGGATTTTCTCGCGAGAAATCCCCCCTCAGAGAGCGACTCTTCCAGCGACGACCCTGCGACGAGTCGTAGCGACGACGACGTCGACTCGCAGGAAGAGGTAGCACCCCCGCCGGCTTCGCCTGAGGCAGCGGAGGGAATAATGCTACCTGCTCTAGCTGCTGACGAGATCCCGGCAGCAGGGCCAATAATAACGGTGACTCTAGCGCCGGACTCACAACCACCAGTCGACGAAATACTGTGGAAAAAGGGGATAAGAGAATACTCTCTCACACATGAATTGCCCAAGAAAGCCATCCCCAGTGAGTCAGCAGTGGCGATGAAGCTTCTGCGGATTGCCCTCCTCATTGCCTCAGAGGAGAATTTTGTTTTTCCTCAAGCGCAAGTAGATTATATCTACAAAGAGGCGAGTTCCTATCTGGTGTCTAAGGAAAGGAAGGAAGGAGGGGAGCGTCGCTCCACACAGGGACGGCGGAAGGATAGGTCTCGCCGGCGCTACCTATACGCGCGTACCCAGGATCTGTATAAAAAGAATCCAGGTGAAGTAGCTAAACACGTTTGCAATAACGTAGACTGGCTGGATGGGTCTTCCCAGCCCAATATTCCGGACGTCAAGGTGTTGTAAGGTGAGCTGTGGGGGACAGAGCCGGCACTACAACTACCTGAAATGGGTCAAGCGGAGGGTCTGATATCTCTTACAGATGCGCTCTCACCCTTTACTACTAGGGATATAAGGCAAAGGGTGGCCCGAATGAAACAGTCTACGGCAGCAGGTCTCGATGGTATCCTACGTTCCGACGTTCGCCATTGGGACCGAATCGAAGTACTCTATTTACTGTTTAATTTCCTGTTGCTATGTGGAAAGCAGCCAGGAGAATGGAGTATGAACCGCACAATACTCATTCCCAAGGAAGGGAAGGACCATAGTAGGGTTGAGAACTATCGTCCTGTTACAATCTCGTCGGTGCTCAGTCGCTTATACTGGGGATGCATTGACCAAAAGTTAAGGTCAGTGGTGTCGTTCACACCCCGGCAAAAAGGGTTCGTATCAAAACCGGGGTGCTTCAACAATATTAACATTCTAGTCGAGTTGCTGCGGCACTCGAGAGCTACTTCCAAAAACCTGGTTGTAACGATCTAAGACATTAGCAAGGCTTTCGACACAGTCCCACATGCGTCAATGGGCCCATCGTTACTAGCCAAAGGTCTTCCCTGTACGGTTGTGCGTATGGTGGAAGAATCATACCGGAATGTTAAAACAGTTATCTCATCTGCGGAGGGATCGGCAGAATTTATGTTCCAGCGAGGGGTTAAGCAAGGTGATCCCCTCAGTCCATTCGTCTTTAATACAGTTTTAGAACCCTTACTGTTGAAGCTGGAAAGTCAGCCCGGATATAGAGTGACGGGCGACACTCAAATAGCATCGCTGGCCTTCGCCGACGACATAGTGTTGTTGGCGGAAAATTCACAACAGGCAGCTGATCAACTACAGGTCGTGGAAGCGTATCTATCGGGGCTAGATATGAAACTATCGGCGAGCAAATTCGCCGCCTTCCACGTCAAACAGTTAAGAAAGACCTGGTCGGTGGTTGATCCCGGGCTGACACTTACAGGTGGAGAGCGTATCCCGCATTGCGGTGCGGGAGGACGCTAGGAAGTACCTAGTGGTGGAAATATCTCCATGGGCCGGAATCATCACTGAGAGCATCGGGTCAAACCTTGCATCAACGTCAGCGAGAGTCAAAAGGCTAGCGTTGAAACCACCCCAAAAGGTAGACTTAATATCCACCTACCTGGTCCCGCACTACCTATACCAACTGGGGATGACAGTACCCTCAGTTCGAACTATCAGGCAGCTCGACCAGGCCGTACGGGTAGTGATAAAAGATATATTGCACTTGCCACAATCTACAACAGATTGCCTTATATACTGTGGCAAGCGAGGCGGGGGACTGGGTTTCCCACGACTGGAGACCTTGGTCGTGGGCGCCACTCTGAAGGCGGGTCTTAAATTTATTCATAGCACTGACCCAGCCATTCAAGCTCTAGCAGCTGGCTCAGGTTTGGTGGATCGTCTAACCAACATGGCCAAAAGTGCAAGGCTACCTTGGCCAGTGTCCGCGGAGCAGCTGAGGTCATACAAACTCCGGGCCAAGAAACTAGAGCTCACAAAGTGAGCCAGCTTAGGTTCGCAAGGCAAGTCGGTCGCATCCCTCACCGACGACAGAATTTCCAACGCGTGGCTTTACAATCCTTCACTCCTGAAGCCATGCAGATACATAACAGCTCTCAAAATGCGAACCAACACTTGTCCGAATCGAGTGGCGTTAAACAGAGCTGTGCCCCAACCGGATATCTTCTGCCGACAGTGCAGTATTTTGAATGCCGAAGCACCAAGGCAAGAAGAATCCGAAGGCATGATGAGATTTGCGACCTCATCATGGATAGATTATCAAAGCAGGGATCCGGCGTGGCAATCGTGGATGAGCCTAGTATTAGGCATCCTACAGCAGGGAATCTCAGACCCGACCTGGTGGTAAAGTGCCGGGAAGGAATTCCGAGTGGTCGACGTAACAGTCCGCCACGAAGATGGGACATTGCATTGGGACACACTGACTAAGTGCAAAAGTATGCTAGATTGCTACCCGGCCTCCAGGAAAGGTTAGGAGTGACTACTGGAGAAGTCCTACCGGTTGTGGTGGGAACGAGGGGGACAATGCCCAGGGAGACGGTAAATAGCCTTGCTAAATTGGGCATCCGAGACCGTTCCACATTAATGACAATCTCGTTGATTGCATTACGTAGTTCCATCGAACTCTTCCACGACTTCATGGACTACAATGCCCCCCTCAGGCGTCAAGACATAAGGACGCCCGGCCAGGGGGAGCCTCAACGCCCACCTGGGCCCTAGAAAACCTCAGCCATTAGCGGCTAGGTTGCCCCACTCGTGTTTTGTGATGGTCCCGTATACTTATACTGCGTGTTATTTATTATAACTTATTATGTCCGTCCCTTCTTTGTTTTGATGTGGCTTTTTACACCACATCAAATTTTATTATTACAATATTTGTTTCATACCATGTTAATGGTATATATTGTGATAGTGGATCAGCAACCTGGTGCGTGAGTAGTGGACACAACAATAGCGCTTGTGACACGGCGGCGAGATGACTGTCTCGTGAGAGCAGTCTAGCGGCAGCCTCTGCGTGGTTCTTCCCTAGTAACGGCCTCTGTATCAGTACAGAATCCGGCCAAATGCCGTTTCCTCCTGGAAGGAAGGAACTCGTTTGCCTAATTTTTCCACCCGTGCGCAGAACTTCCCTGGCAGGAAACAAACAGGTTTCCCTTGCGAGGATCGGCTGAGGTGTTAGATAGTAGGGTGCAAGAGTAGAGAGCATGCGAGCGAAGAAGATGGAGTACCTGACAATGGGGTCTGCTCCATCACTAGCCGCGTGCTCAGTAGAAGTGTAGATAACAGTTAAAGACTACAGCGTCGACCGAGCTGAAAGTACGGGAACAAAATCGTGTTCCCCAAGTAGTTAGCCAAATGCGTCGTCATCTTATTAGTGACGCGCATGAATGGATTAACGAGATTCCGTCTGTCCCTACCTACGGGGATCGCCACACCCGAGGTACCCTAGGACCTGGTGGACTTGTCCACCTTGTACAAACCGCCCAAATTAGGTCACGTCTCTGTTTGGATGGGGAGTTTGGCTTAAACGCCTGACTCAAAGAGGAGAAAACCGCTGTACAAACCTCAATCCTAAGGTTGACAGTTGCCGAGAGGATGCATGACTAGTGAGTCGACTAGCCCCTAAACTTCTTACCATGGGGACAAGGCGCACCCCCATGGGACATTATAAGACGCTCGTTTGCGGTAAGGGCGCACTGCCGCAAATGACACACTTCGTCCCGACTCGTGGGAATACTTATGAATACAACACTTAAACCAAATAAGAAGACTTTAGCAATGACAATGGACATAGACTCAAAGAATAATGAAAAAACTGATAAGAAAAAACAAATCGATGATACTAATAACAAATCTAATGTCACAACTCCTGGCACTCCAAACATGGAAGAGAAAGAGTAGGAATGGCGCAGGCTAGACAGCGAAGTCAGAGCGCTAGGACACATTCCTCGCTCGCTCGCTCTGCAAAGATCACCAAACGACAAGAAACGAAAGAAATCTTGCACAGCAAGAATTGGAGTGGAGGATGATGATGAACTCAACAGATCGTACATGGAGATTCAATTTGATGATGACAGAGCAGAACGAGAAACTAAAAAGTACAAAATAATTCAAGATCTCAATGACTCCAAGTCTCGGTGAATCTGGGAGTTTCGGACGTACTAAGGAGCGTCCACGGCCATCCTCAGGGATTTGTTCTGCACGATCTGAAGCTTGTTGATATAGCAATGAGCTGCGTATCCCCAATCTGGAGACGCGTAGGTCATTGCCGGTCGGATGATGGATTTGTATAGCCGGATCTCAGTCGCTATACTTAGCTTGCTCCGTCTGTTGGTTCGAAAACCACTCGTTCAAGTTGTCTGCGGCCTCCTGCAATCTCTGCGTCTCCATCGACGACTTTAGAGAAATAACCCGTCTTTTTGACTCTCACCAGATTCCTTACCATACATACCCGTTGGCGGAAGAGAAGCCTCTGAAGGTGGTTCTGAGGAATCTCCCGATGGAAGTCGCAGTAGAGGATGTCATGGAAGACTTAAAATTCCAAAAGTTTCCAGTCACAAGCGTGACAAAAATGACGTCTGCGACGAAGCGTCCGATGCTCCTTCTGATGGTCACACTTACCAAGAACGCAGAAGCGAAGCGAATTTTCCAAGTCGCCCATGTCCTCCGACTTGCAGTCAAAGTCGAGTCTCCCCGAGCAAAGCCAGGAGCAAGCCAATGCCATAAGTGCTAGCGGTTCCATCATGGCCAGAGTCGCTGCAATGCCCCCGCCCGCTGCGTGAAGTGCGGAGAAGGTCATCACAGTGCTCATTGCACGAAGCCACGAAGTGAACCTGCCAAGTGTGCAAACTGCTCAGGAGCACATCCAGCCAGCTACCGAGGATGCCCCAAATTCCCAGCCCCCTAGCAAAAAGCCGCCCCCCGATCCAACGCTGCCGCCTCTTTCAAGGCATTCAAGACAATCCCTGGAGTGAGCCTCTTCAAGATGGCAGCTCCAATAGATACAACACCCATTACTATTGCCGCCGCCCCTTCACCAAGGAAGCCCGAGCAGAAGACCGAAATTCCCTAGAATGAAAATTTCTCAAATTTCATGATGCTTTCGGGCTTCAATATGGAGGAGTTCATGCCAGCACTCCAGAAAGTGACGTCAGCCTTTTCCACAGCCAAAACCTCCGGTGAAATGATAGCAGCTATATTCAGCTGTCTACCAGATATAATTGCAGTTTTCGCCTAATCATTCAATGCATAGAAGAAAACTGCAAACGTTATCTTTACAGGTTGCATTCTGGAATGCAAATGGTCTCCGCGAGAAGGTTCTGGAGCTGCAGGAGTTCGCAGGGAGAAATGAAGTGGATGTCATCTTGGTGAACGAGACTTATCTCAGAGCCTCTGACACTACGAAGATCGCCTATTTCATCCAGTACAGGAACGACCATCAGGATCATCGAGGAGGCGGTACCGCCTTCTATGTGCGGTCCCACTTGGAACATCACGCCGCCGTAACTGGCGACTTGGAGAACCTAGAGGCGACTGCCGTAGAGATAGTTACCGCATCAGTAGGAACCGACAGGCTCATATCGGTGTACAACCCTCCAAACCGAGAACTGTTGGAAACCGACCTGGATACTATTCTCAACACCAAATGCGCAACGATTGTAGCAGGCGACCTTAACGCCAAACATCAGTCATGGCACAGCAGAAGGGCGAACCCCAGAGGAAACATTCTTCGAGCTTACGCCGACGACAGAGACGTGGTAGTCGATGGTCTACCAGAGCCGACTCACTATAACAACTTCGGCAGAAGCGACGTCCTGGACATAGCTATTCTAGAGGAAATCACACTTCCCTACAGAATAACAGCCCTGAGTGACCTGTCTTCAGGCCATAACCATGTTCTACTTTTTCTAGGTACCTGTCCTGAAGGAGAATTTCAGACGTCAACTTCCGTTGAAGTCCATAGCCTTATCACCAAGGCTAAGGTGAAATAGGCTCCTGGACGAGAAGGCATCACCAACAAGGCGCTGAAGAAACTTCCGGTAAGAGCTCTTGGTCAACTCACTTCCATAATTAATGCTATGTTACGTCTACGTCACTTTCCAAGAAATTGGAAATACGCAGACGTAATTTTGTTTCAGAAACCAGGCAAGTCAGGGACATTTCCGCAGAACTACCGTCCGATCAGTCTTCTCCCGTCCATCGGCAAGATAGCGGAGAGAATCATCTTGCTGAGTCTGAAATATCTCGCCAGAGAACTAGAACTCACCCCGGACGAACAATTCGGCTTCAAGGCTCGGCTTTCTTCAGTGCATCAAGTACGCCGCGTGGTGGAATTTGCCAGTGAAGGATTCAACTTGAATATGTCATGTCGATGGGCGTGATTCTGTTCGACGTCGCCAAGGCGTTTGACAGAGTTTGGCACGAAGGCTTACTATTCAAGATGCCAGAGGCTAATATTCGGCTCGGAGTGGTTCGACTTGTCGCCTCGTTCCTCAAGAACAGGCGATTTGGCGTGCGACTTAGATGCGTACGTTCCTCAGAGCGACCGATGGAAGCAGGATTACCGCAGGGCTCTGTTCTCTCCCTGATGTTGTTCAACCCTTTCACTAGAGATGTGCCCAGGACGCAGGGGAATACCCTAGCTCTCTACGCTGACGACACAGCAATCATGGCAAGAGCCATGGAGACGGGACTGATACTAATCCCGTCTTGAATAGTTTTCGCTTTCGCGAAGTTCATCTTCTCTTGGGTGAGTTTTGCCGATAGCCTCGTCCAAATCCTCTTATCCCTGATCACGATCGGGGGCGGTGTTCTGGGCTTGGCGGCAGCAGTGGCAGTTGCAGTGGCAGTTGGGGGGTGGTCGATGATATCCATCTCTTCTTCCAATACTTGGAAGCTGTTTCTAACTTCGATGGGCGGGGCTTCGGTGGAGTTTTTGCGTTTCCGCTGCTCCGGTGATAATTCGTTTTTTACGGCATCCTTTGGAAGGGCTCTCTTCTGCGCTTTGTTGCTGTCAGATGTCGTTGCAGTTAATCCTTGCTCGACTGATGCTGGAGTTTTTTTTTTCCTCTTCTAGCTGTTTTCGACGGCATTGGGCGTTTTGCTGCAGACGTCATCCTTGTCACCGTTAGGACTGGAAAGTTTTGGAGTTTCAGGTCCTCCAAAACATCTGCAACTGGCACCTCCATTGGTAGATTCCTCAGGACGACTCTGAGAGGCTTCTACTCTGGGAGGGGGTAGGTATGGTAGGGAACCTGAAAAGAGTCAAGAAGACGTGTAATACCACGAAAATCGTCGATTGAAACGGGACTGATGCTGATCCCGTCTCGGATGTTTTTCACTTTCGCGAAATTCAGCTTCTCTGTGGACAATTTGACTGATATTCCTGTCCATAGCGTCTTGTCCCTGATAACTATCGAGGGCGGTGACTTCGGCTTAGCAGGTTGGGCGATGACTGCTTCGGCGGTGGCTACTTGAGGGGAAGTTTCTCCGTCGGAATCGTCCATCTCCTCCAACACTTAGAAAATATTTTTGACTGCCACTGGGGATGGTTGAGTGGAGTTTGAATTTTTCCTCTTCCGATGTACTTCGGGAGACATCGCACTTTCGGATGTCCTCTTCATTGGTCTGGGCGCGGCAGATAAAGTTGGAGTATCTGCTGGAGGAATTTGATTGAATTCCTGTGCATCTTCGCTGGGCTGTGTTGATCGAAGGCTTCGTAAAAGATTGCTTCGACTGGTTTTACTCAATGAGTTAAACCACTCGAAGTCATTAATTGGCATGACTGCACTCTGAACTAAGACTGCAAAATACAAGCTACGCGCATACAGAAACTGAAAAGTTTCGTATGCCGTAAACTCTTACCTACAATTTCAGAGTTCAAAATGCTTCAAACTTTAGCAGCGAACAAGAGTTCAGGGGAGAACACATTTCGTAGTGAGTGGATTACAAATCGCGAGCTATTTAATAGTGAATTTACGGATTCGAAAACAATTTAATTCATAGTGAAAGGACACATTGATGAATTTAGCCTGAATGGGCAAAAACAATAATAGTGGATTGCGACCAGCGATCAAAAAAATGCGAAATAACACAAGTGAAAGTGACGCAACGTTAATGGATAATAAAAACAATAGTGATAGTGAAGACGGTGTAAAGCTAATACAACAGGTACGGAAAAATATTACGGACATGGAAACACAGCAAGAAAAATTTACAGTGAATGTCCAAACACAAAACAGGTTTGGGGCATTAGAAGAAAAAGATGACGAAAACAGCACATTTATTACAAGAGGAAACCCCTCAAATGATAAAAGAAACAAACAAAAGGTGAGAAAACTTCCACCAATTATAATCACTAACAAAGTGAATATTCAAGCATTAGTTAAAATCCTAACAGAAGAAATAGGCAATAACTTCACAATTGCATACGGATATAACCAAATCAAAATATTCGTAAATTCAGAACAAAAATACAATCAAACAAAAGAGCTTCTAAAAACATCAGGGAAAGTAGAATTCTATTCATACACTCCAAAGGACAATTGCTTGAAGAAAATGGTAATTAAAGCATTACCAGGAATGAGCCCCGAATCCATAGCACGAGAATTGAACAACATGAACATCAAAACCAGGAATGTGATAGCACTCAAAGGAAAATTCAGTAAACCATACTCGTATTTAGTATATTTGGGAAATGAAACAAGTATTAAGGATACAAAAAATATACAATACATAGATTTCGCGAAGATATCATGGGAAACATACACAAAACAAAAAAGCTACACCCAATGCCATAACTGCCAACAGTTTGGACATGGAGAGTATAATTGCTATGAAAAACCTAAATGTGTCAAATGTAGCGGAGATCATAAGACACGAGACTGTAATATGTAAAAAGGAGATGGCAGGAAACCAACATGCATAAACTGTAACGGAAAACACACGGCAAACTATTGCCAATGCCATATGCTTATTGAATATCTAGAAAAAAACCCAGAAAAAGCAATCGGCTACCAGATCAACAACTTATATCACCAACCCAGCATACACTAAACCAGGTATTTCATATGCAAGAACAACCAAAAATAACGAAAATAATGAATCGAGGGGAACAGATGACTTATCAAACTTGAAGAAAGAACTAAACGGACTAAATGAAATAATGAATATCAAGCAAATTATTAACTTAGTAAAAGATTTAAAACAATTAGTTAAAAATGGATAGAAAAATCCACTTCAAATGTTAGACGATTTAACAAACTTACTCAACAATTATGACATATAAAAAGTATACTAATAACAAAATCAAAATAATTCTCTGGAATGCAAACAGTATAAGGCAGAAATGGCAAGATTTATTTGCTTTTATCAAAATTGAGAAACCAGGGGGAATAAATGAATCCAAACTACGCCCTAATGAAAAGCCCAAAAATATACCCGGATACAACGTAATCCACAAAAATCAACCAGATGCCAATATGAGAGGACTCATAACGTATACGAAAAAAGAAATAAATATCGAAGAAATACAAACAGAAACAGATGACTTCGAAAATATTACTATAGAAGTAGACGAAATCAGAATTGCACTCATATACATACCCCCAAACACAAGAATCTCCGAAAACGACCTATTGGAACTCATGAGAAATACAAGAAAATGCATAATCATAGGAGACATGAACGCACATCATACAGAGTGGAACTGCATAAGAACAAATAGCTCAGGTAAACACCTCAGAAAAATCACAGACGATAATGGACTACAAATTATCTATCCAGACGAATCCACACACGTCAATAAACGAACCATCAACAATAGACCTGGCCATCACAAAAAATATAACAAAAATGGCAACAACACTAAATGCACTCCTATCAGATCACAATCCAGTAAAATTTATAATCAACGAGAAAATAAACTTCATAGAAAAACAAACAATAATACTAAATTTCAAAAAAGGTAAATGGCAGCAATATAAACAATATATAAATAGCAATTCGAGAATGAAAAGAGAATTTAAACAAGAGCAAGACATTGATGAAAAAATTTGAGACCTAAATAAAATAATAACAGAAGCTACAGAAAGATTCATACTAAAATATACCAGTAAATCAGAATACGAAGAATTACCTGATGAAATAAAACAAGATATAACAAGAAGAAATAGATTAAGACGAACCTATCAAAGAAACAGAGACCCAGAAATAAAGGAACAACTTATGGAAGCCAATGATATAACTAAAGCCTTAACGAACAGCTAGATACAAGAAAAGTGGCACAAGAAAATCAAAAAAGACCGATGTGAACACACGAATGTATGGAAAATGATCAAAAGAAGAAAAATGGGAAATGAAAACCTAGAAGTCTAAAATCTGAAAACTAACGGACAGGTACACAAAGAAGACCTAACCAAAGCAAACATCATAGCAAATACAATAAAGAACAATTCTGAAAAAACAAGAAACTTGTCAGACCAGCAAACGATACAAGAAATACAACGAGAACTAGAAAATTTACTGATCACTCCAAACGAAGAAGAAGAGATAAATGAGTTAATCTCACCACAAAATATATACAGAATGATAAGGAAATACAGACCATACAAAGCCTCTGGAACAGACGGAATATATATAAAGCAAATTAAAAAATTACCAAAAAAAGCCATAATACAAATGTATTACATATATAAGGAAAGCTACAATAGAGCATATTATCCAAATGAATGGAAGAACGCCACCATAATCCCAATAAGGAAACCAGGAAAGGACCACACCAACCCAAACAACTATAGACCCATAACACTCATTAATACGGAAGGAAAACTATATGAATCACTAATAAATATAAGAATAACAAACCACATGGAAAAAAATAACAAATACAACAGACAATTTGGATTCAAAGCAAAACACAATACAGTAATGCAAGTAGCGAGTATCACCGAAGAAATAAAGAAGAACAATAATACTAACAGAGATACTATAGCTTTCTTAGCCGATATAGAGAAAGCATATAAAACAGTTTGGCAACAAGCCCTAATATGCAAAATGAGAAGAGAAGAAATAACCATAAGACTATGGAACATAATATACAATTACCTACAAAATAGAACCATACAAGTTAGAATAAAAGACAAACTATCCAATAAGACACACATTATAGAAGGCATCCCACAAGGAAGTGTCCTATCTTCATTACTATTTAATATATACACAAACGATATACCAAATCACCCTGATACAAAAACATATATATATATATATATATATATATATATATATATATATATATATATATATATATATATATATATATATATATATATATATATATATATATATATATATATGCCGACGACCTGGCAAAAACATCAAAAAGTACCAAAACAAACAAAGCAATAGAATACGTCCAAATACGCATGAATATAATAGAAAAATACTATCAAAAACGGAAACTAAAAATCAACCCTAACAAATCCCAAGCTATTATATTCACAAAAAAAATAAAAACTCAAAACATCAATAAATTAAAAATAAACAATGAAGAAATAACAAAATAACAAAGAATAAAGAAGTGAAATATCTAGGATTACACCTCGATTCAAAATTAACCTTTAAACCACATATCGACAAATGTAAGAAGAGAGCAGGAAAAGCAAGAGGAATCATATATCCATATATCCACATCACGACGCCAATATCAGAAAAACTAAAAGTAGCAATATACAAAGCTTATGTGAGACCAATAATATTATATAGATGCGAAATCTGGACAAGTGCAGCAAAATTTTACATCAATCAAGTGAAAACCATAGATACATCAACGCTTAAAATAATAAAAGACATGAGAAGCTATGAAATATCGAATGCAGACCTATACGAACAATTTCACATCACAAAAATAGAAGAAATTATGAAAGAAAATACGAGAAAACTGATAGAAAACAAAATGAGAAATATGGAAATTACAAGAAACATAGGAATATTCAAAAGGAACAACAACCCCTTCAGGAAAAATCATGCTCTACTCGGAGAAATACTATACAGACGAACTTTCAAATAAATAATATTGGCACACAAGGCCAAAAGCCATGACAGGCTTCATCAAACGAAAAAAACTAAAAAAATCCAAGCTACGCCGAAAAAGCTGGATTGCCATATCTCAATCAACTTAAATTAAAAAATACCAAAAATTAACTTAAAAATAACTGGTGCATAATATGCACCGCATATTATGCGGAACAGTTTCCAAAGCCTATAGAGATGGAAATAATAATAATGATAATAATAATAATAAATTCAAACTTTAACGAAAGAGAGTTGATGCGAGGTTGTAAGAAATTCGTCTCCGGCTTATGCGAAGTGAAATTCGAAATAATTTGAAAGTGATAGTGAATGTGCGAAATTATTTCGGACTAAGTGAAGTGAAATAACTAAGTGATAGGACACAATAGTGTATTTCGGCCCTAATGGGCAAAAATAATAAGCATAAATTGCGATCGCGGTCGCCAATAATGAACAGAGAACATGACTCAGAGAAAGTTAATGTTCTAGTGCCGCGAAAGCAAGGGGAAATTAAAAGTAGTGATAACTATAGTGGAAGTGAAGACGACTTAACCAAATGAATAAAGTGATTAAAACGCTGAAGAAAACCACGGATACCGAAATGGCGGAAAATAATTATAGTGCTAATGTTCCAGTGAAAAATCGCTTCGACATTCTCGTCGATAGCGACGGAAAGGCTGAGTTTGAAACCGTTAAACATCCCGATATTAAAACGCCGGAAAAAAAAAGTGAAGTTACCCCCAATTATTATAACAAACAAAGTGAATATCCAAGGTTTAGTGCGCATTCTGAACGAAAAAATAGGACCCAACTTCACCACGTCCTATGGATATAACCAAATTAAGATTTACGTGAACGCCGAGGACAAGTACCAGAGAGTGAAGAACATATTGAAGCAATCAGGTGCTAATTGCTACTGAATTAATTCATCAGAATATAAAAGTTGAAAATGTAATTCCCCTTAAGGGAAAGTCCAACAAACCGTATTCGTATTTAATGAATATGGAGAGTGATACCAATA
The DNA here is from genome assembly GCA_030704885.1 of Cynegetis impunctata. Taxonomy (NCBI): domain Eukaryota; kingdom Metazoa; phylum Arthropoda; class Insecta; order Coleoptera; family Coccinellidae; genus Cynegetis; species Cynegetis impunctata. The sequence continues at coordinate 20,231 of JARQZK010001042.1, forward strand.
TCAAAGATGCAAAGAAAATTATCTATATAGATTTCGCTAAAATTACATGGGAGTCATACAGTAAAAATAAAAATTACACGCGATGCCATAATTGCCAGCAATTTGGTCATGGGTCATATAATTGTTTTAAACAGGCAATATGTCTTAAATGTGCAGGTAAGCATAAAACACATGAATTCAAATAAGTTAAAGGTGACGGTACGAAAGCAAAGTGCTTTAATTGCAACGGCGAACACACCGCTAATTACAGCCAGTGTCCAACACTAATCGAGTATATGGAGAAAATGCAAAGGAGACAAAAGCCGACAATAAAGGAACAACAGCGAGTAATTACTAACCAGGCATATGCCAGGAACGGAACTTCATATGCCAGAGCAACGAAAGTAGAAAGCGCAGAAAATAATGGTTTAGATGACCTGAAAAATCGTAAAAAGGAACTAAACGAATTGAACGAGTTGATGAATGTTAAAAATATTCTTAAAATGGTTCGAGACCTCAAAGAAATGTTTAAAAACAGGAAAAATAATCCATTAAAAATGTTAGACGAATTAACAGTGATACTAAACCAATATGACATATAAAAACTTCACCAATAATAAAATTAATATCATTCTATGGAATGCAAATAGTATTAGAAATAAATGGCAGGAACTAATTGCTTCAGCGAATATACGGAAACCAGACATCATCGGAATGAATGAGTCCAAATTACATCCACGCGAAATACCTAGGAACATCTTAGGCTATAATAAACTTTTAAAAAGTCATCCGGAAATAAACATGAGAGGACTTATTTTATATATAAAGAAAAATATCATATTTGAAGAACTAGACGTAAATACCGACGATTTTGACAACAATTAATATAAATGATCTGAGGATAGCACTTATTTATATTCCACCAGCGACACGAGTAGCGGAAGAGGATATAGCGAATTATTAAACAACACGCGGAAAGGAATAATTGTTGGAGATATGAATGCTTGGCATACTGATTGGAATTGTAACAGAACAACCGTCGAAGGAAGACATTTGTGGAAAATAACAGACGAAAGTGGCCTCAACATAGTGCATACGGATGAACCGACGCACTTTTCACTCCACGGAAACTCCACAATCGACTTAGCACTTTGCAAAAATATCGCCGCAACAGCGAAGAGCTTAAACGAACTATCCTCAGATCATAATCCGGTAGAAATAACAATTAACGAGAGAATATCTCTAATAGAAAAAGCGCACACCACCATGGATTTCCAAAACGCGAATTGGTATGGGTATAAGCAATACATAACTTTAACAATAAAACGGGAATTTTTAAACATGACGGAAATAGATGAAGAAATCACGGAAATAAATAACGCAATTAAGGAAGCGTTAAGGAACAGAGTTAACGGTCCCCAAACACACGAACACGGTTGAAGATAAGGAAATCCCGGTTGATGTAAAAAACGAAATTAATAAACGAAATAAAATACGGAGAATTTTTCAGCGAACCAGAGATCCGCAATTAGGGGAAGAACTCAGAGAGAGCAACGATATGATAAGAGCCTTGATGACTAGCTGGATGATATAAAATTGGCACAAGACAATTGAAAGAGACAAGAATAAACACGGAAATGTCTGGAAATTAATTAAGAGAAAAAAAATGGGCGCTAATAATAATCTCGAGGTAAAAAATTTGAAATTCAATAATAGAACGTATAGGGAAGATGGCGCAAAAGGAGATATTCTAGCACAAAATATGCACCTAAATTCACAATTAACGCAAAACCTATCGAATCCTCAAACGCATATACAAGTAAACGAGCAATTTAACGAAATAATAAATAACGCAAATGAAGAATATGACGAAGAATTAGTATCACCGCAAACATTGTACAAAATCATTAAAAACTATAGACCGTATAAAGCACCTGGACCGGATGGTATATACACGAAACAGATTTAAAAACTCCCGAAAAGCTACTTTCCCAAGGAATGGAAGAACGCACTTGTAAAACCATTTCAAAAACCCGGAAAAGACCATTCGGATCCAGAAAATTATAGACCAATAGCGCTAACAAATTCTTTAGGAAAAATTTTTGAACGCATAATATATCGGATGATTAACAAACACATGGAAAATAACAATAAATTTAAATCGCAACAATTCGGATTCAGGCGGAAAGATAATACAATAATGCAAGTTGCAGATGAAATAATGCAAAATAATAATTGGGGTAGAGAAACAGTCGCCATTTTTCTAGACATCGAAAAAGCGTATGACACGGAATGGCAAAATGCACAAACCGAGAAAATGAGAAAGGAGGAAATTAAGACCGGACTATGCAAAGTGGTAAAAAACTTTCTTCAAGACAGAAAAATCCAAGTAAGAGTCGGCAGCGCAATCTCGAACAAAATCAATATTACAGAGGGCCTCCCACAAGGAAGTGCATTATCTCCATTATTATTTAATATTTTCACTAATGATATACCAACACATTCTAATACAAAAAACATATATTTATGCCGATGATATAGCAATAACAGCGAAAAGTATGAAATTGGGAAAAGCAATAGAGTACATTCAAGAACATTTGAACATAATTCAGAACTACTACGCAAATTGGAAATTGAAAATAAATCCGGGAAAATAGCAAAGTATCATTTTTACGAAAAAACTAAAAATAATTGACCATAATAAATCAAAAATAAATAATCAAGATATTAATTACGTTGACGACATCAAATACTTAGGAATAATATTAGATAAAAAATTAAATTTCCATAAACATATTGCAATAACGCGAAAAGGAACTAGACAGGCATTAGGAATAATATATCCGTACTTATGCGTCACGACGCCCCTACCTAAAAATCTCAAGATTGCATTATACAAAGCTTACATCAGATCCATAGCGCTATTATGGGAGAGAAATATGGAGCAGCGCAGCCAGAAGATCCGTTGACAGAATAAAATAAATAGAGACAATTACACTTAGGATAATAAAAAACAAGAAAATAATTATCAAATATCGAATTGTACGATGAAGTGAGAATAGAAAAGCTGATCGAAGTTATTAAGTTAAATACAAGAAAACTGGTAGAAGAAAAACTACAAACGCTAGAAATCACCTCGAATATAGGTAATATAAATCGGAGCAATAACCCGTTCAGAAGAAATCATAGTTTTTCAGGGGAAATATTATATAGGGAGTAAGTACAAGTGAGTATTAGTAAGTATTCACATATGCATTGGGGACGGTTAAGGCATTTTATTTATTTATTGTTATATTTGGTTTTGTTGTTATGTTTTGTTTTAGTAGATTTTCTGTTCAACTAGTATTATATAAGACGACAAAATCGAGGATTTTTGATTAAACTGAAACGTATAGGTCATTTTATTGTCTTTACTCTCTAGCTTCTAGGAAAGTAATGACAGAAATGAGAAAAATTAATGTCTTTTATTCGATAGAAAACGAATACATGAGTGTCCACAATTAGTATAACTGAATTTATTGGCAGTCAGGTGAATATTATAATAGAATATATAGAGTTATCGACGGGCAATTTGATTGAAAATATTTTTGAACTTCTCGTGTCATCGTTCGATCTGAATCGTTCTATTACTTTCTCAATCAATATCTTTTCAGCATCATGACGTTTATTCAAATCTGTTGATTCTAAGTAGGCAAGGTCATGAAACAAACAAAGTCTAATTTATTTTTAGGTATATCACCACATAATAACCTTTCTCGTAACTTTGTACCCGGACCAAGAAATTCATAGCCTCCTGGTTTATGTGTTTCAAATGAATTTTTAATACTATTAATCAAACTACCTTCCGTATAAATATAAATGTTGTTTCCTGATAGTGATCAGATAGTTACTAAACAGTTTTAGTGAGTACAATGTATTTTCAAACACACACAAATAATTAAATTAATTTCTGAAAAAACTAAATTCGAAGTAAAAAATCATGAATTTGAAACAATGAAGAAAATATCGAAGCATGGAACATTTTTTCCAGAATCAATGAGATGTACATGTAAAATCATGGAAAAATAATTATTTTTTAAATTGAACATCCAAATGGTCTGAAATTTGAAAGTATATACATGTTTTCAAAATCACTAGAAAAATCAAAATATATTCAATGGAAGAATTGTTGAGACTCACTAACGTTACTTAGAGTATTCGGTGATAAAGATCTTATAATGGCACCGAACAAAACTAAACCACGTTCAATCTTCACTTTTGACGATGTTCCATCTAAAAAACAAGGTAATGTGGGGGACTACTGCAGTGCAGGACGTTATTAACAAGTGGAAAGTATTTTCTCATCACAAAGTTATGCTAGTATTATGAAACATCTTCTTCGAGACAATGGAAATTGTTTGATTCTATACAAACAAGATGATTTGAATTTGAAACACATACACCAAGATCATATGGAGGGAGTACTGATATATCTTTTAACCAGTTCAAGTCTATATGTTCAATATGTTGAAAGAAACCCTATGATTTACTTTCAATTTTCAAAGATTTGAACTCAATAATGGTAGATATAGAAAGTATTTCGATGAATTTCTTCGAATAAATAGTTAAATTCAATCAGCATCACATCAAACCTGTTCGACAACTGATCAAAAGCGAATCAAACCTGCTCGAGAGAACTCATCAGAAAATGAAACCAAAAAAAAAAAACTTTTGCAAAAACAAATCATTGAGAAACGTAACGACATAAGAGATAAGTTAAAACATCGTTAATTGATGCAAGAGGAATTCTCACAATCTATAACTAAACATTTGAAGAATATTGAGGGAAACATATATGATCGAAAAAAACTTTCTATTGAATATAATAAAGTTGATATTTTCCAGGTAAAAAACGGGGGCAGGTATCACTGTTGATTTTGATCTTTCCAACAATAAAGGCAAAAACTATGGAACAGTAATCGAGATTTTGATAGTGATAACTTCGATGATATGGATTCAATTGAAGTCTATTCTTGACGATGATAACGACGAGGAAGAAACGAAACTTATGAACGAGAAATGTAAACAACTCCTGGCAAAATCACTTGTTGATTATCTTGCACCATATTTAATAGAACACAAAAGGAATGATATAAGACGAACGAAATGAAAAATATGATCATATAAATGGTGTCAGACACGATTTGGAAACTGATAAAATTTTACTTCCAAAATTCACGAATTGAAATCGATGAAAATGAAATAATTGTACAAAACAAACGCTAATCAAATCATGAAAAACATACTTCTTGACCATAGTCAATTTCATATGTTACATAAGGTGAACAAGGAAAATTTTCCTTGTACTCTTTATGTAATTTATTAAACAAACGCTATGAAGGTGCTGGTCTATATGAATTGCTACTCAAACAAACTCCTGGAGGTTCTATCACTGAGAATAAAAAGGCAGTTCGTAATGAAATATTGAAAGTTAACGCTCTTGAACCTCATTCCAATGAAAAAAGTCAAGCACATGGTAGTAAGTTGAAAAGTTATAAAAAACTTATTGCTCTATGAATTGAAAACACTCCTCCTCGTACATCATCTACCATTGGTGGCAGAAGTTTGAATAAAATTCTCAATTATTCACCTACGAATTTCGTCCTTCCCCCTAATGAACTTGTGGAAATAGAAAAGTATCAGTAGAATCGTATTCTGCGGAGAATAATACACATTGGAACGAAATTTCATTGATAATTGAGGAACTACGTGGAGCCGATATTATTGAATAATAATAATGACTTTCGACAATGATGTGAAACAACATGTTGTCAATGAATTACATCGACCTACCAGAATAAATTTCGAGCGAAGAAGTTCTCTAATGAAATCCCTACCTCATTCATCACTAGCTGCTCTGGTTGAAATAATACCGCATTCCAAAGATAATCAAGGTTTTAAATATATACTTGTTGTAATACGTTATTTTTCGAAATAGGTATGAGCTTTACTATAAGAAAGTAGAACTGGATGAGAAGTAGCACAAAGTATGGAGAAATTTCTTTTTGGAATAAAGAGAACATCTGAAAATCTGCAAACAGACTTCAGAAAAATTTTTATAATAATGTATGTATATAATGTGAAAATTTAAAACTATTCCTCATGGTACATTAAGTGATGAGTAAGCAGCTATAGTTGAAAGAGTTTATATATAAATGTTTATGCAATAAATATATATTCTATTCTATTCTAAATTTCAAACCTCTAACCCTAATCAGCAGAAGATGTGGAGTTGCGCAAAACCTGAAAAAATAACACAAACATACATAAAATGGCCGCGGTTAGAGAAAACAATTTATTTCGCAAAAAGCACTTATAGTACAGGCGCTGAGAAACATTCCGTTTGCAAAAACCGATGATCTCATTCTGATTGATGATTTGAGTTGAGAAAGACTCAATAAATGATATTGTGGAGGTTGCCGGACGGAATTATGCTGCAGTTTTTTTTTTCGGCCCTATAATAGAAGTTTTTGATTCTATTGCTGTAGCTGTGAAGGTGTGTACATACCTGGAAGTGAAGATTGCCTGACAAGCCAGGTGTCAGTTTTCTTGTAAATCTCCTCCACAGCGACACTTATCTGTTCTTGAATTTTGAAGTGGGCCACGCTGGTCTCAACTGTTTATGACGCTTCAGTTATAGCTAAACGTCATTCCCGTACGCATCGATTATTATTATAAGTAGGTACATTTTCCAACTTTTATAATAGCAGTAATCAGAATTTCGTGATTTATTTGGTTTTTTGAGTGAAGAAATGTTGCTACAATTGATAAATTTGAAAATAGAAAAACCCAACGCAAACTGATGTTTATTTTGTGATTTACCAAGTAAACTGGTAAATGAACCGAAAAAGAAAGATTCAT
>JARQZK010001043.1:0-25000 GCA_030704885.1 Cynegetis impunctata
ATTTAGGTTTTTATGTCAAAACGACGATTGCTAGCCCTAATATAATTATCAATTTTTCCTATGCGGAAGCCCTTTTCACTTACTTTGGGTTGAATTCCTTGTTGAAATGGACCTACTTTGATAGATTTTGTATAATATTTGTATAACTAGTCATACAGGGTGTTCAAAATATAAAATCTAAAATGAGTTTGAGAAAACTGTCAAAAATCAATTTTTTCAAATGGAAACCTCCAATTTTTCTTATTTTGTAGTATTTACCATCAAAAATCAAGGAAACTTTGTATAAGGTTATCTATCCATAAAATTTGAAATTTTCGAAATATTGCCAATTTAATATTTTTATATGGCGATTTTGCATTTAATCGTTAAACAATTAGATCTAGGATAGCCACGATCGTATTTGACATTTCAAATCATCGCAATGGCACCCCGGTTAAATTGTACCAACGAAGATTATTTAAACTTATTTATTATTTATAGACAATGTGATAAAGTTATTTCAAGAACATGTGATAAGAAGAGCCACCCATGAACAATTGCTGCTTAGATGCGAAAAATATTTAGAAGTTCAAGGACACCAATTCGAACATTTACTTAAATAATTTTTTTAACATTTCTATTTCCAATTTCGATATCAATATTTTCATTTTCAATAACTAGTTTTTTTTGTATACTTTTCATTTGCGGATCCAAAGTTATGAAAGTTTTCTATAATTCTTCTAATAGTATTTGGTGATGGTTTTTGTTTTTGAGGATATCGTGTCACAAATGTATCACATGTTCAAAATAGAAAAATTTTCTTGTGACCGAAGTAGTATGGATTCAATTCCATTCTTCTTGGAAAATCAGTTTCATTTAAATGCTGCACTAATGAAAATATGGATAGCATAGGATGATATTTGTGTTTCCGTAAAATTCTTAGAACTGACGATTTAGATAAGCCTGATTCTAATGCTCCCTGCTTTGAAGATTTTGTTATATATGCTTCAAAATATCCCAAAATTGCTATTTCAATATTTTCATTATTAACAACTGGTTTCTTTTTGTACTTTTTTGCCTTTACGAATCAAAAGTTCTTGAAGTTTTCTATAATTCATTTAACAGTATTTGCTGATGGTCTTTGTTTATGAGGATATCGGGTCGCAAATGTATCACATGTTCTTGTAATAACTTTATCACATTTTGCATAAGTAATTAATAAGTTTAAATAATTTTCGTTTGTATAATTTAACCGGGGTGCCATTACGATGATTTGAAATGTCAAATACGATCGTGGCTATCCTAGATCTAATTGCTTAACGATTAAATGCAAAATCGCCATATAAAAATATTAAATTGGCAATATTTCGAAAACTTCAAATTTTAGGTATAGATAACCTCATACAAAGTTACCTTCTTTTTAAATGCTAAATACTACAAAATAAAAAAATGGAGGGTTTCCATTTGAAAAATTTGATATTTGTCAGTTTTCTCAATCAGTTCAAAAAAAATTTTTTTGAACACTCTCGATGATTAGTTATTCAAATATTTTACAAAATCTTTCAAAGTAGGTTCTTTTGAACAAGGAATTCAACCCAAAGTAAGTGAAAGGGGCTTCCTTATAGGAAAAATTGATAATTATATTAGGGCTTGCAATCGCCATTTTTGACATAAAAACCTAAATATGTCAAAAACGCTTAGACTTAGGTATAGGACATAATACATAAAATCTGCCTACAATCTTGCTTAGAATTCAAAAAAATATTAATATATAGGGTGTCCAATTTGAAATAAGCAAGTTGGTATCTACTTCCGGTATAACCGGAAGTGCCACCATCTTGAAAATATTTTTGTCGAGTTGTCCCTATCGACATTAGTATACTGTCAAATTTTCAAAAGTTTTCTATGTTCCCGGCGGGACACCCTATATATATATATATATAACTATATATATATATATATATATATATATATATATATATATATTATATATATATATTATATATATATATAGTATATATATATATATAGAATAAAGTATAAACTTTAAAATAAAAGCACTTGGCTTATGTTTCACAATATAAAAAAATATTTAAGTGATGTGCGAGATTTCAATCTCAGTTATATATATATATATATATATATCTATATATATATATATATATACAGGCTGGCCAAATAAGCGAGGTAAGCGGTTGTATCTCAGGATCTGTACATCTGGCAACAATGGAATTTTTTTTATTATCATAAAAGTGGCCATGAAAAAATTCTGGAAATTATTTTCAAGTTCCGTATTTCACCGCTAGGGGCCGTAACTAAAAATTAAATAAGAAAAACGTCTTTTTTTTCAAAAACTTATATATTAACCTATACTTTTGATAACACTGTTAGGAAGCCTAGAAAATTCTCTATCATTCTGTTTTAAGGCTCATTGGCGTACGAACGATATTAGGGGTGGAGGAAGCTATTGAAAGTGTAATCATTAAAATCGGTGTAAATTCTAAACCACTTATTCGATTTTAGCAATTCAAAATTTGTTTGCAAGATAAATGTAGTTGTTTTAAATGTCCGATCTCCTTACTACTCTATAGTTCCTAATGAAAGAGCTAGAGGGCGCAATTTGTAATAATTCCAGTTTTTTTCATTTTACTCCAAAAATTCAGATAGAACGGTATATTTTTGACATCATATTTGAAAAGTAGATAAAATTTGCAAAAATATTGTGAAAACGGGAAGATGATATCTTTGCTCGTTTCAAAGTTATAGCGAATTAAATTTTTTTACGCACCGAGTCAAAACTTATGTACCGCCATCTAGTGTTCGGCCTTAAAATGTCTAATTAACATTACTATAGCTGTTTTCTCAAGCTGTTAATAAGATGCAGCCTACTTAAACTTATGTATCACTGAATCAAAGGAAGTTTATATGATTTTCTTAAGACAATATTTATTAACGAATTTCTTTTTATATTTAAATTGTGGTCCTTAGAAGAACCGATTTTAAACCTAAACATATTAGGTATTTAATGCCTCGATAGATGTTCAAACTGCTTTCCATCACATTTCAAACAAGCTTCCAATCTTCTTTGGGTGGATGAAACTGCTGTTTCGAATTTAGCAGCTGATATTTTATTAATGACATCACGGATTCTGTTTTCCATATCATGTCTAGTTGTGGGTGGAGTTTGGTACTAATATCTTTTAAACGACCCCATAAGTAAAAGTGGAGGCATGTTGAATCGGGTGACCTGGCCGGCCAAGGATCCGATCCAGCGCCCTTGAAAATAATTATTAATATGATCCCGCACGAAACGGGAAAAATGTGCTGGACACCCGTCGAATTGGAAATACATGGTCTGTCTCACTTCCAATTTCAAAACTTCCATTTAAATTGACAAAGCATTTATTAAAAAATTCAAAAAAAACCGGTTAACGTGCCATCAAAAAAATAAAGACCAATAATTTTTATTCCGATAATGCCACACCACAAGATTACGCTCCAGCGGCCTTGGTGCTGGACTTCTCGCATCCAACGGGGATTTTCGGCCGACCAATAATGTATATTATGCCTGTTGACTCTGCCATCACTACTAAAAGTTGCTTCATCGGTCCACAGAATCTGTGACAAAAAATCCCTATTTTCGCGAATCATTTCTAACATCCATTGACAAAAATCAATTCTGCGCTCAAAATCATGTTCGTTTAAGGCTTGGTGTAGGATTATATGGTAGGGGTGTAGCCTTAAAATAAAAATAAATGCCTATATAGTATTGTATTGAGGAGAAAATGATATTCAAAAGGTGTATTAAAAAGGATGTGCGCTAATGCAATTACTTTCCTGTGGTCGTTTAGTATATTTTGAACAGTAGTTCGAGCTATTCCCAAATCTAAAGATAACGCCCGAGTTCCAATATGCCTATTAAATTCTACGTAGGCCAACACATTAGTAATGTTTTCTTCCGTTCTTCCAGTGCGACGCCTTCTAAATCTGGGCCGACTAAAACTCCCAGTATCGCGTACCAAGTCGATGTACCAAGCGTGGAAACATTCTTCTGCCATAATGACGGCGATCTGGATACCGAATGGCATACTGTCTTTCTGCTATTGCTGCATTTTGAAAGCACTCAAAGAAAACCGCAATCATATCAATAGCTTCATCATTTGTAGAAGGCATTTTACAAAAAATCGAGCAAAAGATATCCAGGAACCAAATTGACAAGAATTAAACTGGCTATAAGAAATATTTGACGTTTCCATATGATATTATTTAAAAGTTTCTTTTGTTTTTACCGCCTGCTATACGTTAATTAGACATTCTAAGGCCGAACGCTAGAGCGGTACATAAGTTTTGACTCGGCGCGAAAAAAAAATTTAATTCGCTATTACTTTAAAACGAGCAAAGATGTCATCGTCCGGTTTTCACAATATTTTTGCAAATTTCATCTTCTTTTCAAATATGATGTCAAAAATATACCGTTCCATTTGAATTTTTGGAGTAAAATTGAAAAAAATGGAGTTATTACAAATTGCGCCCTCTAGCTCTTTTATTAGGAACTATAGAGTAGTAAGGAGATCAAAAATTTAAAACAGCTACATTTATCTTGCAAACAAATTTTGAGTTGCTAAAATCGAATGAGTGGTTTAGAATTTACACCGATTTTAATGATTACACTTTCAATAGCTTCCCCCACCCCTACTATCGTTCGTACGCCAATGAGCCTTAAACCAAAATGATAGAGAATTTTCTAGGCTTCCTAACACTGTTATCAGAAGTATAGGTTAATATATAAGTTTTTGAAAAAAAAGACGTTTTTCTTATTTAATTTTTAGTTACGGCCTCTAGCGGTGAAATACGGAACATGAAAATAATTTCCAGAATTTTCTCATGGCCACTTTATGAAAAAATTCCATTGTTGCCAGATGTACAGATCCTGAGATACAGCCGCTTACCTCGCTTATTTGGCCACCCTGTATATATATATATTTATATATATATATATATATATATATATATATATATATATATATATATATATATATATATATATATATATATATATATATATATATATATATATATATATATATATATATATATATACGTAATGTTCGAAATAGGTTCAAATTATTTTGATTTGGAAAAGTCAAAGTATAGGGTACTATTTATCTTTTTTTAAAATTTTTTTTTACGGCTGTGGCCGTCTTCAGTTACTAATTACGTGCTATTTAGTCCAATATTAACAGTCAGGTCTGTTGATATTAGATGGAAAGGGAACCACAGAAACCTCCACCCGCGTAATGTACAAAATAGGTTTGAAATATTTGATTGTTGGATTTTTCTTTAAAAAGACATTACTTGTTATTTTGGAGATCACATGTTCTAAACTATACCTTTTTTTAGAAAAATTGAAAATTCTAGATGTGTACATTTTATCGAAGAAGATGAGTTGTTATGGTTGTCTGCAGAAATCTCATGTTGTTTATAGTACCTATACCCTGCAATAATTGTAATAAATCATATATAGGACAAATTTTCAAAATTTAGAAGAAAGATTGAAAGCACACACATATACCAAAACACAAACCACAGCACTAATCGAACATAAAAATAATGAGAATCATAGTTTCAACTTTAATACTACAAAAATTTAACAAATAGAGAAAGATCAAAATCGCAGAAAAATTTTAGAAATGTTACATATTCAAAAAAATTTTAATAAAGTCATAAATGATAGAACAGATATAAAACATTTAAGTTCAATATACGCAGATTTAATTCTTTAATTTTTCTAAGAAACAACGTAAATCAAGACAAAATAATTCAACAAACAAACTAGCCATAACAAATCATCTTCTTCGACAATAAAAAAAAGGTATAGTTTAGAACATGTGATCTCCAAAATAACAAGTAATGTCCTTTTAAAGACAAATCCAACAATCAAATATTTTAAACCTATTTTGTACATTACGTGGGTAAAGGTTTCTGTGGTTTCCCTTACCATCTAATAATAACAGATTTGAATGTTAATATTGGACTAAATAGCACGTAATAAATAACAGAGGACGGCCATAGCTGAAAAAAATTTTGATGTAACGTAGTAGTCTTTTTTAATTATTCAAATTTTTTCAAATCAATAAGTGTAAAAGAAATTTCAATATTTCAAAAGTTTTGAAAAAGCCACGAATGTCGTGGCGAAACGTAAACTTTTTAATATAATCGAGTTTTTTGAGATTCACCAAGCCTGTTATTGCTAATAATTATCAAAAAGTTATATACACTCCTGGACATAAAAAACCGGACAAACAAAATCCTGTTAAAATTGAATCTTGAATAACTTTTTCATTTTTGCATGGATTTTGATCATTTTTGTGTCAAGTTGTAGGCATTATCATCTCCATTCTCATCTAATTCCTAGCTTACAAAACTTTCGAATGTACTTGGTTTTATACAAGGTTGAACCTAAAGTTTCATTTCGAGATTTTTGAGATTCACCAAGCCTGTTATTGCTAATGATTATCAAAAAGTTATATTATATATATATATATATATATATATATATATATATATATATATATATATATATATTTATATATATATATATATATATATATATATATATATATATATATATATATATATATATATATACTTATATGTAGTTTATCAGGAACAGCTAAAAGCGAAATCATTCTGGGGCAACCAGGGACATAGAATATTATCAGTTTAAGCAATTGAGGTAGCATTTCTTATTTGTTCCAGGAGCTGTTTAAAACAGTGAGATTATTTTAAATGTGAATCCCTTAAAAAAAACAACGAGTTGGCATCAGATCTCTGTTGCTATGGTCGTATTTTTCCTTAATTTTTATTTTTTTCAAATACAAATTCTCAATTCCTTAGGTCAATTTGAAGTGGCGAAAAAGATGCGCAATGATCGGAAATCCACCCGTTACATTTTCGTATATCCAGCTCCCACGGAATGAGCTGAAGTGGTATTTAGGGTTGTTTTCGAGGTAATTATGACAACACTATGTAAATTTTGGTAAATTCGGTAAAAATTGTGACATCTTCGAACTTAGGACAAAGGAGTGGAAGTAAAAGATATGGAAACCAATTTTCAATTAATTCTGAACAACAAATCAGAAATTCGTCCTTCTAGATCTTTTATCATGGTTTTCAGTTTTGCGCACCTCCGCATCTTCTGCAGATTGAGAAAGAGAGTGGAAATTCGGTACGTGGATTGGCTTAATGTAAAAAAAGGCCCATTGGTACCTTCAGTTGATATATTTGTGCATCTCCTCCGCCACTTCGAATTGACCTAAGGAATTGAGAATTTGTATTTGAAAATAATGAAAATGAAGGGAAAATACAAGCATAGCCAAAGAGCTCTGATGATAACTCGTTGTTTTTCTGATTGTTTCAAAGAACTTCTGGAAGGAAAAAGAAATGCTACCTCAATTGCTTGAACTGAGAATATTCTCTGGTATGTCCCAGAATTATTTCATTTTTAACTATTTCTGATAAACTCCAGAATAAATATTCTATTCATAAACTGTATATTTATATATATATATATATATATATATATATATATATATATATATACATATATATATATAAATATATATATATATTATATATATATATATATATATATATAATATATATATATATATATTATATATATAATATATATATATATATATATATCAGTGGCGTAGATAGGCGGGGGATCAAGGGGATCAATCGCCCCCCCATGAGCCTCACGATAATTATAACCGAACTGTACGTATGTACGTATTTAAGTACATTTACATGAAATTTACTAAGCACTAGCACCTCTTTCTGCTATTATGTGCAATTATAAAAAAAATCTAGATATGTTTTCGTGACGGCTATGCAATTGAGTATTGTATAATTTCCGCGCTTCGGACAGGCCGACCAAATCAGGAATGGACATAATTTTAATATTATAAAAGTAACAAGTAGTTTTGAGCATATTTTATTCAATATGTTGAAATAGTAAGTTTAATCGGTCACTATGAACAAAATTGTTTGAAAAATTCAAATGGCTCTAACGGAAAATTTTCATTTCGAAAGGAAGAAGTCAACCAAAAATCGTCCACGCACTTCTCTTTCTGTATTGTATACTATACTTAATTAACTTACTAGTTAAACAAAAGTGCTCGAGCTTTTTTGTTTAATGGTGTACTTAGTATTATATCTAAAAGCAGTTTTGTTCAATAGTATAGGTTAGTATTGAATTTAGAAAGAGAAGAAGTGCGATATAAGGGGTTTGGTTGACCGACTCTTCCTTCGTACATATAAAATTGTCCATTTCAGCCATTGCAGCTCTTTCAAACACGTTTTTTGGTCCTACTAAACCGATAAAATACCTGTTCACATTCAAGGAGCGGTGAGTTCTGCTCATAGAAGATTTTCAATCTATATTTAATATTTCGAATATTTTTTAAAAGCAGAGTAGGTATCAAGATATGAGCTCTTTGAAAAATAATGACTGAAATTTTGGCTTTGATTGTCAATTTTAGTTACTCCATAATATTTTGAAGTTAATAAGTTAAGTTAGTAAAAAATTTTCTTGCGATGGCGTATAATCCATTTCTGGACTTCTACATCATGGATCTTGGAGAAAGATTTACTACTCATGAGAAAATACCAGTCTAGTTTACAAAGAGCAAGGTGGGACTCTAACCCACAATCCTCTATTTACAAGCGATACACCTCACCGCTGGGCTACCTCCTTAACTAGAACAAAATATATTAAACAGATTTTTCGGGTGTTTTTTTCAAGCATGATTTATACGAAGTTGACAAAGCAGCTTGATAAATTCATCAAAACTGACAAGTTTCATCAAAAAAATTTTTACTGCCACACCTGCGGTTCTCGTTAGTTGAAAAGTGTGGGAATAAATATTGAATTCGTCAAGGCGATTTTAAGCCTGAAATTTTTCTGCTTATTTTGTACTACATGAAAGATTATTTTTATCAACAAACATAAAACTTAAACCTCATGGAATTTTTCACGAAGTCATATCCGCGCCCCATCGCAAAAAGCTATCTACGCCGCTGATATATATATATACTATATATATATATATATATATATATATATATATATATATATATATATATATTTATATATATATATATATATATATATATATATATATATTATATATTTATATATATATATATATATATTATATTATTATATATATATTATATATATATTTATATATATATATATATATATATATATATATATATATATATATATATTTAATTATTCGAATTGTTGTTGCCTGTGATCTATTTTTAAACTCTTGATAATAATTAGCAATAACAGGCTGGTTTGAATTTTAAAAAACTCGATTTTATTAAAAAGTTGACGTTTCACTACGACATTCGTAGTTTATCAAAACTTTTGAAAAAATTGAAATCTCCTTGAAATTTATTGATTTGAAAAAATTTGAATAGACAAAGAATGCTTTGTCTCGCTAAAATTTTTTTCCGAATGTGGTTGTTCTTTGTTATTTATTACGTGCTATTCAGTCTAATATCAACATTCAAAATTGTTATCATTAGATGGCAAGGGAAACCACAGAAACCTTTACCTACGAAACACGTGTCAACGGCTGCTTCCATATAAACGTTCTATACTGATAATTCTGCTCTACTTTTTTAATATTTTCCTGCGACTAATTTCTTTGTTGTTAGATAAATAGTACCCTATTATTTTTATTTTCGAACATTACGTAGGTAAAGGTTTCTGTGGTTTTCCTTGTCATCTAATGGTAACAATTTTGAATGTTGATATTAGACTGAATAGCACGTAATAAATAACAAAGAACAACCACATTCGGAAAAAATTTTTAGCGAGACAAAGCATTCTTTGTCTATTCAAATTTTTTCAAATCAATAAATTTCAAGGAGATTTCAATTTTTTCGAAAGTTTTGATAAACTAAGAAATGTCGTAGTGAAACGTCAACTTTTTAATAAAATCGAGTTTTTTAAGATTCAACCAGCCGTGTTATTGCCTAAAATAATTATCAAGAGATTATATATATATATATATATATATATATATATATATATATATATATATATATATATATATACATATATATATAATATATATTATATATATATATATATTTATATACATATATATATATAATATATATATATATATATATATTATATATATATATATATAATATATATATATATATATACATATATATATATATATATATATATATATATATATATATATATATATATATTATATATATATTAATATATACATAATATATATATATATATATATATATATATATTATATATATATATATATATATATACAGGGTGTCCCGTAAATAACACGCCAGAGTGACACTAGAGGTAGATTGGCTTTAGATCAATCAGATAACATCAACATGACCTCAGTAAAAGTTTTCTGGTTTTCGAGATATTGCCGCTCTTATGTTTTTTTCAAAAATCTATACCTTTTGGTCATTTTCTCGCCTGTTTTGAATATAAATAAGTTCTAACCCATGCTTTTTTTCTTGTGCTATCATCAATATATGGTTGAGACAATCGACCTATCATTTCATTAAAAACTAGCTCGCTAACCTCAAAAAAAATCAAGTTGTTTCAATTCAATTTAAATCCGAAAACCTCAGGTAAAGTTTGACTATTTACTGTGAAAAAAATATTGTACCAGACAGAATCAGCAAATGATCTCAAAAACTAGCCTATTTAATGCTCTTTCGAAAACGGTATAACATTTGTGGTTTTTCTCTTTCAAAAGTCTAAAAATTCCAATTTTTGTCATTGAAGTCGTGCTTCTTGTGAAATACACTGCGCCGCAGATTTAACGCATACATTAAATATTTCCTAAGTTTTGACTGAATATTTTCTCAGTCGGTGATCCGATTTGAATAAATTTTTCACCAAATAGTAGCTCCGCTTTTTGAGAAAATGTAAGAGTTATAAGATGACCAAAAAAAATGAATAGACTTATTTTACAGGGTGTTTGAATAGCGACATGTTTTCTTCGTCCAAGTTTACATCCTTCTGCGGGCAATATCGGGCAGCTCAGGCAGAAAAAAATAGACGTTGTTATAATCGCATGTCTTTTGAGTTATTTGTTCTTTCAATCGTCTGTTTATCTCGAGCCACTCGAAAGATATTCATGTTTTTATAACCGCTCACACTTTTCAAACGAAATTTTTTAAAACTTTTTTGTTAATTTGCGAAGAAGGCTGTGTATACAAAATTTATTTACAAGTAGAAACTATGTTCATTTGGTTTTATATGTCTCTCCATACTACAAGCCACTTCCGAATCTTTTCAAAATTACCGAACGAGGGTCATGCGTTATTTTACTTTGTGTATATAAATAAATATGTATATTGTTTTTATAAACCATTGTTTTGATATCTTTATTAATGTACATCATGTATCGGCCCAATAAATTCAAAATAAATAAATAAACAAAGTTGTCAACTTTTAATGAAATTTCGTTTGCACAGTCTCCTTCACAAGTTAACAAAAAAGTTTAAAAAAATTTCGTTTGAAAAGAGAGAGCGGTTATAAAAACATGAATATCTTTCGAGCGGCTCAAGATGAACAGACGATTGAAAATTACTCAGAAGACATGCGTTTATAACACCGTCTATTTTTTTTTACCTGAGCTACTCGATATTGCCCGCAGAAGGATGCAAACTTGGACGAAGAAAACATGTCGCTATTCAAACACCCTGTACAATAAGTTTATTTATTTTTTTTGATCATCTTATAACTATTATATTTTCTCAAAAAACGGAGCTACTACTTGGTGAAAAATTTATTCAAATCGGATCACCGCCTGAGAAAATATTCAGTCAAAACTTAGGAAATATTTAATGTATGCGTTAAATTAGTAGCGAAGTAGCACGACTTCAATGACAAAAATTGGAATTTTTAGACTTTTGAAAGAGAAAAACCACAAATGTTATACCGTTTTTGAAAGAGCATTGACTAGGCTAGTTTTTAAGATCATTTGCTGATTCTGTCTGGTACAATATTTTTCCACAGTAAATAGTCAAATTTTACTTAAGGTTTTCGGATTTAAATTGAATTGAAACAACTTAATTTTTTTTGAGGTTAGCGAGCTAGTTTTCAATGAAATTGTCTCGTCGATTGTCTCAACCATATATCGATGATAGCACAAGAAAAAAAAACCATGAGTAAGAACTTATTTATATTCAAAACAGGCGAGAAAATGACCAAAAAGTATAGATTTTTGAGAAAAACATAAGAGTGGCAATATCTCGAAAACCAGAAAACTTTTACTAAGGTGATGTTGATGTTGTCTGATTGACCTGAAGCCAATCTACCTCCAGTGTCACTCTGGCGTGTTATTTACGGGACACCCTGTATATATATATATATATATATTGTTCTTACGATTTTAGCCTCACATATTTTTCAATTTGGTCGCGCAGCAAACTCTCTATCTATTCCAAGCCTGCCGTAAGGAACTTCGTTCCAATATAAATTAATTATAAATAAATTCAGCTGGCCAGTTTCCGACGTACGTTTATCAGAAATACAGAAATCAGGTTGGTTAATGGGGATCACCAAATATTCTAAAAAGCAATTTCGTATAGGCAGGTATGTCTAATTGAAAATTCAAAAGGTCGCTCAGTTGAATACCACGTTTATGAATTTCTGAAGTATCGAGTTACATAATTTAGGTTCAAAGACTTGAAAGATATTAAGAATTTTTGTTTCTCAAATGTCGGAGAATTGATCGCTTTTATTTATACTGAGTTGCTACACCAACTAGATTTTATATTTCGATTGATTAAAATATATTTTTATGATGATAAACATAGTGCCTATGAAGAATTCGATTGTCCAATACTAAAGTGACTATTTGCAACAAAAAAATTTATTTCGCAGAAATATGTCACAGAAATGTTGAGGTAGATTTTACAATAACTTCTTCGCGTTAATGTTTTGAATACTCCCATGGAAAATATATAGTAGAATTATTTATTTTCCTTCAAAGTCCCAATTATTATGTTTATATTATAATTATTGCAACCTTATAAAAATAATAATTGATATATTGAAGAAAAGTGAAATATGATATGATGGTATGAAAAGATTAGGTTAATGTATAATTCCATATTCATTGAGTGATGTTGATCAGCAGCAATCGTTGGTGCTGAGCTGTCAACATTTTCTTGATACTTCCTGAACTTACGCTGTTCATGGGGTTGTGATAGAGTCGTAGAAACTATCCACATAGGATTTTGGATATCTAGATGAACGGCAGATGAGATATTTCGTGTGACAGGTTTCCTGTATAACGTAGAGATATCCTCCTTCTGTTTTCATCATGTTTCTGCTTCATTGTATCAGTGTTATAGATTTTGTGAACTCTTTGGTCTATTAGAGATGTAGGATAGTTATTATTTGTCAATTGTTTCTTTCAATCTTTTATAACCTGTGGTCTTAGTTCCGGTGATGTCAGCTTGAGGCTCGGTCGATATAGCCTATTATTGTGCCATTTTTCTGGTTGTGATGGTTAGACTGATAATAGCTTATAGTTCAAAACATTTACAGGAAATCTGTCTCACAAAATTGTGGAAAAAATGAGCCAGCACAATAAAGAAATGGCCCACAAGCCACGTAACTAAATTAGACAGGTTTTCAGTAGACTGAAACTCCGAAATTAAAAAAATCAAATATTGTATATAGCGTACCATGCAGGGATTGTGACAAACAAAGCATTGGACAGACATCACAGAGACTACAAGACAGACTCAACAGACACAAATACACTAAAACTGCATCAAAGGTACTTAACAAACACAAGACACTTAATGGACATGACTTTGACCACGACGCAACTAGATTATTGATAACAGAACCAAAACTATATAAACTAAATTTAGAAGACCCTGTTAATGGTAGACAAGACATCAAACGTTTGAGCCAATTTTATACACCTTTGATATTAAAACAAGAGAAAAAGAAGAAGAAACAGAGAACAGAACACAGCACATAAGTTGACAAGACATTAACTGACAGTGGACGACGTAATAAAAAGGAAATTTTTAGGATACCCTTTTTAATGATCAAACCTGTTATGTTTGTTTTAAAATAAATTACTTAAATGTTTTTGTTTACACCTGCACTGCCAATCCAAAAACCCATATATATATATATATATATATATATATATATATATATATATATATATATATATATATATATATATATATATATATATATATATATATATATATATATATATATATATATTTATAGGTAGATACAGTGTGGAAGAAAAGTATGGACTTACCCTAATAATTTGGTAGCTTTCAGGATTTATGGAAAACGCTCGAACATGTCAATTTAGTTTTTCGGTGTCCTACATTTCGACCAAATTATTTTGTTCTTTTAATGACATCTGTCAAAAATATGACGTCATCGACATTTTTCTCAAATGACAGTATATAGCATGCGAAACATCATTTGAAAGCTCTTGCTTCACTTATGTTATTATTTTTCGTTAATATTGGATGGATTTGTCCGTTACTTTGTGATAATACATTTCTAAAATATAAATGAGAAACAATATACTGCAGTTTCGTAGTACTACAAAAACTGCAGTCGTAAATAATTGAATAAAAATAGTGATAAAAACAAAGTATAGCAACATTCGTAAAACCATAGAAATATATATTATATTTCTATGCGCAAAACTCCTGTGATGTCAAAATTTGGGTAGTTGCCTAACCAATAGTTGAATTAGCGTCTTACAACAGAAAACGACTGATCACAGTCTGAATGTTAACACCTTTGGTTAACCATCGGTTCCATGACCAGTAGGTTAACTAGTTGAGTTACAACCCGCCCTTAGTATGTTTCTAGAATTTTATGCGATTCTGTAGCTTCGTTTCAAAATGGCGGCGGATAATTGTGAAAATTATTTTTAATTGACTCCCACTAATAAAATAACTCTTTCTCGATTTATCAGAAAAAAACAATCAATCCTCATACTCAGGCAGTACTAAGGCTTTATCATTCAATTCCTGTCCTTACATCAAGTTTCTTGGCGTGAGCTTGATTTTTAATTACATGGGGAAAAACGAAATTCGATATCTCAATGGCATTACAATAGAAGTTTTGGACGGCCGCCATTGTGAAACGGAGCTGCAGAATCGCATACAAATTTAGGAACATATTAAGTGAAGCAAGAGCTTTCAAACGATGTATCGCATGCTATATACTGTCATTTGAGAAAAATGTCGATGACGTCATATTTTTGACAGATGTCATCAAAAGAACAAAATAATTTGGTCAAAATGTAGGAAACAACAGAAAAACTGAATCGACATGTTCCAGCGTTTTCCATAAAACCTGAAGGCTACCAAATTATTGAGGTAAGTCCATACTTTTTTTCGCACTGTATATATATAAAATATATATATATATATATATATATACATATATACATATATATATATATATATATATATATATATATATATATATATATATATATATATATATATTATATATATATATAATATATAATATATATAATATATATATATATATATATATATATATAATATATATAATATATAATATATATATATATATAGTTTTTTTTCATACTTACCAATAAAGCATTTCAATACGTGAATATATATTTCACCTGTTGAAATCGTATTTCAGCCTACAGCGAAGACAAAATGAATATAAAATAGATATAAAATAGCTAGTAAATGTTGGACCACCCAAGTAGAACAAGGTTAATATTATTCAAAAAAAGTTATAATTTGCAAATTCTGAAATTCTGAGCTTAATTATGTTCTCGAGCGATTCTTAATTATTATAACAATCAAGAATCCGGTTATTTTCAAATTTTTGTTATCCATCATGCATTTAAGTAAGTCAGCTATCAATTAAATAATTTGATTCATTGGCATTTCTTATTTCAAGCCAATTGAAGAGCAGGTGCATAGCAGAAAACATATGAGTACCTTACCTTTCACCTTGAAAGTGAAATTTGAAACAAAATTATTATTAATAATGCAATTTTTGCCGTCCAATAGAAAAACTATTATCTAAAAAAAAATTGATTGAACAAATTTTCAGTGGAATAATAAGCTCTTCACCGTTTTTGTTTTGAAAGAATCAGAACTCTACTCTCATACGTTGCTATCTTCAAAATGGGTCTATCTTGTTTTGTTGAAATTTGGCCATGTTATTTAGGGTAGTGGAAGGCTAATTGCATGTCCAGTGGCGTCCCGGAAGCATATTCGGAATTCCCCGACATATTAGCCGATCGGGAAAATTCAGGTGCTACAAATCGCAGACCTGTGAAGTACCGACGTATTAGGTTAATACTCCGGCGATTTACATACAAGTAATAAGTAAGATTGTTTTGACAAGTCCCTTGACCTGTGATATTCGTCAGGTTAAAGTAAATATAACATATTAAAGCTAAATTAATAAAATGAATTCAAAGACATTACCGAATATATGTTATAAAGAGACACCATCTAACACAATTAGGTTAAAAATAACGTGCATTGGAAGTTACGTCAATTTAAAAGTACAGTTAGAAAAGCACCCCATTCCTTAGCGACATGTGTTGAAAATAATGTGGGTTTAGGAGAGAAGTACAAAAAATAAAAATACAATAACCCAAAATTTTGTACTTCTCCATATTTATTTAGTTTGTAACTTAATTTTTTTTCCAGATTAATACGTCGGTACATTAAGAGCCTGTGATTCGCGGCACCCGAAATGTTCCGAGCGGCTAATGTATCGGGGAATTCCGAATATGTATCCCGGAAAGCATCAATATTTTTGATCAAAAAAATGTGCGCAAATGATTTTTTGCAATTTTTGAATTTTTTTTCGCAATGAGCAACTGAAACTACAACTTTTTTATTTTCAGCGTTTTTTTTTCATATCTTGCTTTTTTTTGAGAAAAAACAGAGAAAAACAGAAATCACCATATTGTATGTCCCTGGAACAATATTATAAAAGATATGAACTAAACAACTATCAATTCTGGAGTGTACTCGTTACCTTTTTCCATATCAATAGTCAATTTTAGTCTTGGAAAATGTTTTCAAAGGTAATGCAATCAATGAAAAAAATTATTATTATATATATATATATATAATATATATATATATAATATAATTATATATATATATATAATATTATATATATATATATATTTATATATATATAATATATATATATAAATATATATATATTATATATATATATATATATAGGGTGGACCACGACGAACTGCATCGATCGATATCTCAGAAATTGAATGTAGGAAAAATTTGAAATTTTAGAAACTTGCTAGATGTCTTGGGGCCTACTCAGCTAAAATATTTTTATCTATTGGGCACTTCCGGTTGTACCGGAAATAGAAACTGAAACTATTTTTTATTTTCATATCTTGCTTTTTTTTTGAGAAAAAAACACAGAAATCACCATATTGTATGTCCCTGGAACAACATTATAAAAGATATGAACTACCCAACTATCAGAGATCAGAGACTGGAGTGTACTTGTTACCTTTTTCCATATCAATAGTCAATTTAAGTCTTAGAAATTGTTTTCAAAGGTAATGCAATTAATTGAATTAATGAAAATAATTATATATATATATATATACTGATCATATATAATATACAACTATATATAATGTATATATATATATATAATATATATATATATATATATAAATATATATACATATATTATATATAATATATATATATAAATGTATATATATATATATATACTTATATTATATTATATACTATATATATATATATATATATATATATATATATATATATATATATATATAATATATATAATATATATATATATATAAATATATATATATATATATATATATATATAGATATATATAACATTATATATAGATATATATATATATATATATATATATATATATATATATATATATATATACAGGGTGGACCACGACGAACTACATCGATCGATATCTCCGAAACTGAATGTAGGAAAAATTTGAAATTGTAGAAACTTGGTAGATGTCTTTGGGCCTACTCAGCTAAAATATTTTTATCTATTGGGTACTTTCGGTTGTACCGGAAATAGACCCTAAGTCGCTTATTTTAAATAAGATACCCTATATATTATTACATTTTTGGATTCTTCCTAACATTCTAGGCAGATTCTTTGTATCACGTCCTATGCCTAAGTCTAAGCGTTTTTGACATATTTAGGTTTTTATGTCAAAAACGACGATTGCAAGCGCTAATATAATTATCAATTGTTCCTATAAGGATGCCTTTTTTACTTACTTTCGGTTAGATTCCTTGTTCAAAAGGACCTACTTTAATAGATTTTGTATAATATTTGGATAACTAATCATACAGAGTGTTCAAAAAATAAGATCTAAAATGAGATTGAGAAAACTGACAAAAATCAATTTTTTCAAATGGAAACCCTCCATTTTTTTTATTTTGTAGTATTTAGCATTTAAAAAGAAGGTAACTTTGTATGAGGTTATCTATACCTAAAATTTGAAGTTTTCGAAATATTGCCAATTTAATATTTTTATATGGCGATTTTGCATTAAATCGTTAGACAATTAGATCTAGGATAGCCACGATCGTATTTGACATTTCAAATCATCGTAATGGCACCCCGGTTATATTATACAAACGAAGATTATTCAAACTTATTCATTATTTGAGGACAATGTGATAACGTTATTTCAAGAACATGTGATACATTTGTGACACCATATCCTCAAAAACAGAAATTTTGAAGTTGACTATTTAGACAATTCGATATCAATATTTTCATTTTCTATAACTAGTTTATTTCTGTATACTTTTCATTTGCGGATCCGAAGTTATTCAATCTTTCTATAATTCTTCTAATAGTATATGGTGATGGTTTTTGTTTTTGAGGATATCGTGTCACAAATGTATCACATGTTCAAAATAGAAAAATTCAAACAATTCCATTCTTCTTGGAGAATCAATTTCATTTAAATGCTGCACTAATGAAAATATAGATAGCATAAGGATGATATTTGTGTTTCCGTAAAGTTCTTAGAACTGACGATTTAGATAAGCCTGATTTTAGCTCCCTGCCATGAAGATTTTGTTGTATATGCTTCAAAATATCCCAAAAATGCTATTTCAATATTTTCATTATTAACAACTGGTTTCTTTTTGTAAACTTTTGCCTTTACGGATCAAAAATGTAGGTAATAATATATAGGGTATCCTATTTAAAATGAGCGACTAAGGGTCTATTTCTGTTACAACCAGCAGTGCCCAATAGATGAAAATATTTTAGCTGTATAGGCCGCAAGACATCTAGCAAGTTCCTCAAATTTCAAATTTTTCCTACATTCAGTTTCTGAGATATCGATCGATGCAGTTCGTCGTTGGCCGTCCACCCTGTATATATATATATATATATATATATATATATATAATATATATAGTATAATATATATATATATATATATATATATATATATATATATATAACTATATATATATATATATATATAAATATTAATTTAAATATATATATAATAATTAAATATATACTATATATAATATAATTATTATATTAATTATAATATAATAATTATATATTATATATATATAATAGTATAGTATATATATATATATATATATATATATATATATATATATATATATATATATATATATATATATATATTTATATCTGAGTTTATAATGCAACATGTTTCTGTATCTTGATGTTTATAATTCTGATCAATACATAAGAAAAAAATTATATAAATTAGTAAAAAAAATTATTAAAATTCAAGATGTAGAAACATTTTTGATGAAATGCGAAATTAAATTCGAAATTTATCATTTCATATATCCGTCCATGAAAACTTGCCAACTTCAACACATAGGTTCACATATTCAATTAAAACATATTTTAATCACTATCAACTTTTTCTTCTCTATCTACATCATCGTAAGTTATAACATCATAGCTAAAATTTATTGCTAATGACTACTAATAATTAGTTACATTGTAAATATAAAACATGAGTATTTTTTCAGCTGGTTTGTCTCCATTTATTCCTTGGAAATCATCACTAGAATACTTCAATTAAAAAAGATATAACATAATTTACAGTAAAATAACGTGCATTTCACAACTAACTTTCAAAATTTAATAGATGTCCTTCTTTCATAAACCATGCAATCATAAAATAATCAGTCCTTTTTTATACCGACATTAAGGGAAAGCATATTTAGAATAGCAGACTAAGTTTACACACATAATTTTTCATTAAAAATCCGGTCTCAGCTGTATTTATACAATCGGAAAGCTCAATTATGATTTCACAAACTTCTTTCATTATTCCAGTATATTCACCTATATTACAAAATAAATACCTAATTCTTAGCTACATAATATAGCACACGTTTATTCGCCGGTATCTTTAACTATGGCAGATGAACCTTGGGCAAAGTTGCCAACAATTTGCGAACCGGAGGCCATCATCGTCTGTAAGGAACTCGCTGCACCCTGAAAATATATAATTTAAATCATCAATCTTATTTACTGAATGAAGTATAAGGAAATGCATTTCATCCAATAAAAGTTACTATAAATATTGAATTACTATAAATATATAAACTTGAAATTACTACAAACATTTTGTGTTATGCTTATTATCGAGTTTTGAACTTTCAATGCTGTTCAAGAACTCACGTTATATTAGTATCTTGCAAAATGAATTAATTAAGTCAATATTAATGGAAGGAAATAATATATAAAAATTCACAAAGGGGTAATAATTGAGGTAATGATTCGTTTGAAAAATGCTCAAACAACATATTTGAATTTGCTCTTATTGAATGAAATGATTTTGAAATTATCATAGAAAATGAAAGACGTAATGGGAAGAAGAAGCGATCGCAAATATGTTCTACATTAATTTATGTTATACATGAGACGCAACCTACGAAAAGAATGAAGAATATTAGTTTTTCATTGAAATTATTCGAATGTAAGTATATACTCAGAGATGTTCAGACGTCTTCTCATCGACCATAATTGAAGTTTATTATATATATATATATATATATATATATATATATATATATATATATATATATATAGAGGTAAAGTGGTAAAATCCCTATGTGAGTTCATATTTAATAAGTTAGGAATGATAAAACACAACTCTCACAACTCCAAAGGTTTTTAAATGTTTATTTAATTGCTACCGGTTTCGCGAAATTTCCTTCGCATCCTCAGGCACAGATGGATGTAAGAGAAATATTCAAAAATGAAGAGCAATGTAAAAATACAACCTATCATGACTTACAGTGGACCACAGGGGTCAAATTCAAGACATGTCAAACTTTGTGTGTCAAAAATTAAGATAAGCACAATATAAAATGGAAGTTTTGGATGGATACAATAATGGGTCGTTTAAATATAAAACAAATATAAGCATATACAAATTACAAATAACAATGACATTCACATGCGGACATTAGTAAAATCTTAGAATTGATGGAAATCTGATGTTCAAGCGCACTAGACAATGCGGATACGACCCTAACCGAACAACAAAACTAACTTGACGTTGATAATTGACATCTGGTAGATCGAATTATGTAGTAGATAAAGTACACAACACAAACATGCAACAAACGTCAACCTCACACCGCAACTAGATAAATCATTCTGGAATTTCAAACAACACCGAACAAATTTGTGGTATATCAGTTGTCAATTGAGAATTTAACACAGCATCATCAGCACATTTTTGAACCCTTATTATTTCCAGTTGCTCCATGTGTGGAAGCAATGGTCCCTTCTCAAGAATGTGCAAGGCCTTAAAGCCAGTCTGCAGATCGAATATATGTCCCTCATCGAGTAAATGTTGAGAAAACTGAGAGAATCCTGTTAATAAGGGGCTGCGAAACTTGGTGTGTTCACGGATACGTATTCCAAAACTACGAAAAGTGCGTCCAACGTATATTGCAGAACAGGTGTCACAACGAAGTCGATACACTCCTGACTTATTGAGAATGTTTATTTTGTCCTTGTTATTGACTAAAGCCATTTTTAAAGTATTATAAGTTCTGAATGAAACATTGAAATATCCCTTCAATAGATTAGCTAATCTATAAGATGTAGGACCCATGTAAGTCAATGAGACAAATTTACACTCATTCCTATCAGCATGCGGTAGTTCGTTAATATAAGTCTCTTGTTGGATAATCTTTTTCCGTTTTTTTAAAATCAGTTTATCTATCAATTGAGGCGTATAACCATTAACCAACGCAATCTGTTTGCAGCATTTAATTCATATGTACACAGACTCACAATGTTACCTTTGTCAGATGAATCGTTCGACAACGAAGTTTAAGTTTTAAAACAGATTGCGTTGGTTAATGGTTATACGCCTCAATTGATAGATAAACTGATTTTGAAAAAACGGTCAAAGATTATCCAACAAGAGACTTATATTAACGAACTACCGCATGCTGATGAATGAGTGTAAATTTGTCTCATTGACTTACATGGGTCCTACATCTTATAGATTAGCGAATCTATTGAAGGGGTATTTCAATGTTTCATTCAGAACTTCTAATACTTTAAAAATGGCTTTAGTCAATAACAAGGACAAAATAAACATTCTCAATAAGTCAGGAGTGTATCGACTTCGTTGTGACACCTGTTCTGCAATATACGTTGGACGCACTTTTCGTAGTTTTGGAATACGTATCCGTGAAAACACCAAGTTTCACAGCCCCTTATCAACAGGATTCTCTCAGTTTTCTCAACATTTACTCCATGAGGGACATATATTCGATCTGCAGACTGGCTTTAAGGCCTTGCACATTCTTGAGAAGGGACCATTGCTTCCACACATGGAGCAACTGGAAATAATAAGGGTTCAAAAATGTGCTGATGATGCTGTGTTAAATTCTCAATTGACAACTGATATACCACCAATTTGTTCGGTGTTGTTTGAAATTCCAGATTGATTTATCTAGTTGCGGTGTGAGGTTGACGTTTATTGCATGTTTGTGTTGTGTACTTTATCTACTACATAATTCAATCTACCAGATGTCAATTATCAACGTCAAGTTAGTTTTGTTGTTCGGTTATCGTCGTATTCGCATTGTCTAGTGCGCTTGAGCATCAGATTTCCATCAATTCTAAGATTTTACTAATGTCCGCATGTGAATGTCATTGTTATTTGTATTTTGTATATGCTTATATTTGTTTTATATTTAAACGACCCATTATTGTATCCATCCAAAACTTCCATTTTATATTGTGCTTATCTTAATTTTTGACACACAAAATTTGACATGTCTTGAATTTGACCCCTGTGGTCCACTGTAAGTCATGATAGGTTGAATTTTTACATTGCTCTTCATTTTTGAATATTTCTCTTACAGCCATCTGTGCCTGAGGATGCGAAGGAAATTTCGCGAAACCGGTAGCAATTAAATAAACATTTAAAAACCTTTGGAGTTGTGAGAGTTGTGTTTTATCATTCCTAGCTTATTATATATATATATATATATATATATAATTATATATATATATATAATATATATATATATATTATATATATATATATATACATAAATATATATATATATATATATATATATAATATATATATATATATAATATATAAATAAATATATATATTATATATATATATATATATATAATATATATATATATATATATATATATATATATAATATATATATATATATATACATATATATATATATATATATATATATATATATATATATATATATATGTATATACTTCATTCGTTTTCGAGTTAAAAACGAAAAACATTCCTTAATAAATGAAATATCGTTGATTTGTGTTGATGAAAACTTGGACATTGTTAGGGTAGTTTTTGATTAGCATTCGATTTATGACAAAGTTGATTCACTACCATCTCTTGTTTCTCAGATTTCAATAGCAACTCTTGTTTTTCATATGGCGACCATCTCCAATTTTAACATTGGAATCCTTTGAGCTATGCTTTCCAATGATACGACACTTCATGGAGAAGTTATCCGTTTCGATTTATCATTTCAAATTCAGTGTTCCATTTACAGAGGGGACGAATAAGCTAAATTTATTTGAGCAACGAATGCCTTTTGAATTCATAAATGAAGGGTTTGAATAAGTTATTCTTACAATGGCCGAAACATGTATAAACACATGATTTATGGAATATTGAATTTCCAGATAGAATGGCATAGTATCTCCAACCTATAACGGAGATATTTTATTGAAGGTATTCCATGATTTTGCTTTCAAGAACAGGGTTTCCTAACCATAAGGAATAATTACTTCAAGAAAAGTCCTTTCTGCAGTTTCGAAGTGGAATTGTGGAAAAGCTTGGAGTCATTGAATAATTTTTATTATTTGTCTTGATGATTACTTCTTTCATATTCAAAATGGTTTTCTTCCAATAACTTGATTGAAACAGAAAATTCCTCTAAAGAGTGACATATCACTGGAGGGCCCATCTCAAAGCCCTCCAGAATTTGTGAAAATCAAAGATTTTTTAAAAACAAAAGTTGCTATCGAAATCTGAAAAACAGAAGACTGTAGAATATGAAAAATGTCATAAATATAATGCTAATTAAAAACTCCCTTTACAATGTCCAAGTCTCCACTAAAACGAAACAACGATACTTGATTTGTGCAGGAAAACAAAAAGGTAAATTTTTTGTTTTTCGTTTTTACAGAAAATGAATGAAGATAGATCAAGAAAATGAAAAGAGATATAAAATCAGCTAGGAATTGTCTAAAATATTTTCTATTGGAACTGTTTTCTATGTCGTATATTAATCGAGATAGCAATGTTGGTGCCTTCATTTTAGG
>JARQZK010001044.1:0-26772 GCA_030704885.1 Cynegetis impunctata
ATACTTAATATGAGAAAACGAGATATTTTTTCTGTCAAAATACTGGGTTGATAAATGTCAAATATGAAATTGTTGATTAAAATTAACATTTTCAATTGAAACCCGGGGGCGTTTCAAAGTATTGGAAGAATATGATAAAATTGTAAGTTTTTCCTTGTATATCCAATTTTAATTAAAGTGGAAAAAATAATTGATGTTTCAGATATCCTGTTTTTAAAATGCAACTAGTTGATTCTGTACAAAAAGTTCAGGGACCAACCTCTTTAGATAAGGTATTTTCGAATGTTTTGTGGACACATAAACAATTAATATTTAGCATATAAAAATAAAATTCTCATTCAATATATTTTCAAATTTTGCTAGACAAAGGAATAAATTTAGCTTGGAAAAGTGGGCACTGTTAACTGGTGGGGGTTCTGCGGATATTGGCTACTCAATTGCGAAAAGTTTTTTAAAAAAATGGCCTTTCAAGCACTTACTATTTGCAGATGATTCACAAGATCAATGGAACTGAAGCCATTAAAGGAATTTTAAACTTTACGAATTGGTGGTGAAGATAAAGTAAATGTGTTGTGGAATGTGATGTCACTAAAACGAGATGAAATTAGATTGTGAGCTTATTGTGTTTCCAAAAAAATTATCTAAAAATTGATTTTATTTCCCGATTTAAAAGTTATTAACGTCATTCAATTTTCCGGGATTTCAAACAAACACTCAAACATTTCACCCGCTTGGTATCGTAATCAATAATGCAGGAATAATGAATGATCCAGCTTGGGAAAATGAGATTCACACTAACATAGTAAGTTTTATTCAAATCGAATGAATTTGATTATTTTTAAAGTTTTGTTATTCATTGATATAAGAGTAGGTAAAAATGATTGTTGCCGGACTTCACTGGGACGGCACGCAAAGAGTATTTGGAAGAAATTATATTCATGGGAAACACTCGGTTTTAAGAGATTTACACAAAATTGATCATTACGTGACGTATATTTCCTCTCTATACCAGATATTCTTTGAACCAATCTGATCCTCAGAATGAAATTTAATGCAAAGTATATGACGTTTCGGTTGGTGTATTATTCAAGTGATAATTGAAAGTTACTTCGAAAAATGTATTCAGTTGAACTTCATGGTACACCGAGGAATAACTTACTCTAAGCATTTATTCGTGCAGAAAAACATGACTCTATATAAAGCGAAATTTGGGGATAGTCGGTACATCGCAGGTACATACTAGTATTGTGCAAATTTCTTACGTTTTCTTTGAAACGTATCTTATACACAGTACTAGTTACTTGGGCTTATACAAAACACTTGTAAATATACTGCATTCCAGCATATTGATGTATTCACAAGTATCTATTCTCGATTATTTGCTTATAATATAGGTATATATCGTTCTACAGAGTACAATATTCAGGTTCTATAATTTGCCTAAGCTTTTACAGGCAAAACTATTTCAGTCTCTTTTTCCTGACAGTTGTTTGACGTAAAATACTGTTAACCAAAATCACGAATAGTTTCTCATTTATTCAATCCTGTCTCTAGTATATTAACACATAATCAATAAATATTACTGTACATTTGAATTGACAGTTCAAACGCCATTTTTTTCGACTGTGCCATGTTGTTTTGTTCAATTTAATGATGTAAAAATTATCTGGCGGAGAGAACTTATTAAAGTTCAATGTCATCACATGCAGGCGTATCTTTCAAACTGTGGGGTGCGTGCATACTGAAGGGGAGGCTGACGAGCACACACACCCCACACCACAAGGATCTCGCACTCTTTTTCCTTAGGTATTATTTTATATCATGGTATTGGGGGCGCGCGAAAATTACGAACTGAAAATAATGATCTGCACACACACAATCCAAACAAAAGACCTTTTTCGTATTCATTAACAATGGTCATGCGTTAGGGAGGGGATCACACTCACTTTATGTTTAGGAAATTGGGCCGCAAATCCTAAAGTGTTGAGAAATGCTGTCCTAATTAATTAACTATTATCAAAGCACGATAGAAATTAGTCACATAGATCATATGAAACAAGATAATGATACTGATTACCTAACAAAATATAAAACTATTTCAAGAGCATCGTGTTATCTTATCAGTGTATTCTCTTTCATAAAGTGTAGACCTCTAAAACGTCCTGTATATTTTCATCAACTATTTGAGATATTTTTTTTAAGATAATACTTCTTATTTTAAAAATATATTTAGTTACTTTTTAATGTCCTCTACAACAAATATATTATATATATATATATATATATATATATATATATATATATATATTAATATATATATATATATATATATTAAATATTTTATTTCTAGGGTGGTTGCCTTTACAGGAACACTTCTCGGTCTTCAAAATAACATGTCAACTACAAGTAGAGGAAGAGGAGGGGTGATAATAAATACTTCATCAATTATTGGTTTGATACCATGCAATGGTTTTCCATTCATACCTTGACCCAGTATGGATCGTGGGATTTAGTAGAGCTCTTGGTGGGCATTATAAAAGAAACAGGAGTAAAAAGTTTATTTGTATTTGTCCTGCTCTCACCCCAATCACCTCTCATAGAAACAGGCACATAAGAATACCTTGAATAGATATTTTGCAAAAACATTTTGCAAAGAAGTTGAAGTATGTTATCTACAACATCCAGACGCAGTGGGGAGATGGATTAGTTTAAAAAATTATCTAATAAGCAAAGCCTGGATCTATTTGGTTTGTTGAGAATAATGATCACCACACACGAAATAACGGTTTCCTAAATTTGTAGATATGATAAATGAACGGACTTAATTTAAATAAGTATCATGAATTTTAACTCACAGAATAAATCCATAATTTTATTTCCTATCAAAGTCACTTGTTACTGCGCTGCGTGGAAATATACACTGCTAACATATGATTATTTTTGTTTTTCATTCTGAAATGAAAATTAATGATAAAAATAATATCAAAATGATAAATTTATTCCGTGGTCACCCAGTTTCCATACATTTATCATGTATTTGTACGTTCTTTTGAGATCAAAGCGTCTATTACAAAATTGTCAAATTAATTAACCAATACTTGAATTGATATTCAAGAAATAATAGACATGTATTGTTTGTATTCGCATAAATGATGATTATAGAATTATGTAACAGTGTAATATTGCACAGCCTTGTAATATTCAAAATTGTCCTTGAAATAGATTATTAGTATGCGTCGGTGGTACCCTTTAAGACGTTTATGTAAAACTTGAGGGTGCATTTCGCGTTGGGCACTTACACGCTTGAAGTGCTCTCACGCTTAGAAGCCACAAGATTATGGCAATATTGGCATTTGCGTTGGCCTACTAGCGCTTAGAGACGCTCACACGCTTTGGCTTTGAGCAATAGTTATTTTCAACATGGCGAATGCCAGACCTTCTTTGTACGCTTAGGTAGGCAAAAGCACGATAGTTCACGCAAATACCGTGCTTTGACATTTCCCTACAAATATATTAATTATCGACAACAAAAGTTAGATTAGCTTACGCTTAAAGGGTGCATTTCGCGTTGGGCGCTTTACACGCTTTAAGCGCTTATAAGCTTCGTTCTCTGTGGTCGACTCGCGCTCACAAACGCTTAATACTAAGCGTAAAGCTAACCTAACTTTTGTTGTCGATAAATTAATAAATTTGTAGGGAAATGTTAAAGCACAGGTATTTGCGTCAACTATCGGGCTTTTGCCTTCCTAAGCGTAAAAAGAAGATCTTGACATTCACCTTTAATGCTCAAAGCCAAAGCGTGAGGCGTCTCTAAGCGCTAGTAGGCCAACACGAACGCCAATAATGTGTGCTTCTAAGCGTGAGCGCTTAAAGCGTGTAAGCGCCCAAACGCGAATACACCCTTAGTGTTAAGCGTTTGTGAGCGAGAGTCGATCACAGAAAATGAAGCTTATGAGCGCTTATAGCTTGTAAGCGCCCAACGCGAATGCACCAAGACATTCGTACCTGTTTTCAGCCTCATTATAAGGACAGGAAGTAACAACGGATCTCTTTTCAAATGTTCGACGAATTTCTGGTTTAAACGGTTTTGTGAAGTTAAACCCGATCTCACACACTCTTGGTTTTTACTTGTGAGGTGTTTTGGCCCCTCTTTCCAAGTTACATTCCTTAATGAACGCGCAAAACTTGGATAATGACAACTTTTATATGATATTTCAAGAAAGCATTATACAAATACGCCAAAATAATGCGATTGTATATAGAAACTTGCTTTTATGAGACATTTTGAATCGATCGCCCAGACCCAATTATCCATAGGAATGATGCTATGTCTCGTTTTCCGTAAACGTACCATCCACCATGAATCACCCTATATATATATATATATATATATATATATATATATGATATATATATATATATATATATATATATATATATATATATATATATATATATATATATATATATATATATATAATGATTAATATTAATTATGGCGTCTACGAAATTGTTAGGAGTAACATCGTTAGCTAAATTGAGTTACAGCTCAGAATCAAAGCTCTTAACTCTGTTTCCCTTAATTTAATAATTATTGGTAACTAAATCTGCTCTGCAGTGCAATCCGTTTGAAATTTGAGAAAAGTATTTTCTGGTTTCTCAATTGGTACCTAGTTTATCTGTTGGCAATGTTGGCAATCGTAACCCTCATGACCACAGATAAGTCAGAATGTTAAATTGAAGGTTCGGTATAGTAGGATTTTCTAAAAAAAAATTGGAAAACTGTGTTTTCTTCTGTATCGCATGAAAAATCAAGTAGTAATTTAAGATTTTAAACTTTCTTAAATTCTCAAATTATAGTGAGTGGAAGCTATAAAAAAATTGTTTGTCATAACTTTTTCTTATTTTGACAACTAGTTAGATATGGCGGCTCCCTCTTCCACCGGTGTTGGTAAGTATATAGAGAGAAATTCAGCTCATTTATATTAGCGTTAAAACCTAAAAACCAGCCATAATATAATATCACATGAACAAAAATTCACCTCAACCATTTTTTTCTATAGTGGTACCCCGGAACTTTCGTCTTCTAGAGGAGCTTGAAGCAGGACAGAAGGGTGTTTCAGATGGAACTATTAGTTGGGGTCTTGAGAACGATGATGATATGACATTAACTCACTGGATGGGCATGATTATAGGACCCCCCAGAACACCTTATGAAAACAGGATGTATTCAGTGAAAATTGAGTGTGGTCAAAGATATCCCGATGATTCTCCAACAGCAAAATTTATTTCTAGAATTAATATGAATTGTATCAATAATACTAACGGAGTGGTGAGTAACTGTTTTCCATTATCTATGATTCTTTGTTTATAAGGTTACTTGTAAAAGTCTTCTGGAAGCATTATATCTGTCAGTGTTGGTTGTTCTAAAGTTGCCCCATGAACTTCAGTAGTTGAATCAAGTTTTTTTTTGGAAAACTCATGTCATTAGTTTTAAATAATAAAACTTTATTTCAACCCAAAGTAACCTTTACTTGATGGAAATTCATATCAAGAGACAAGAACGCGTTTATTAAAACTCAATTTTCACTATATTTATATTAAATGCCAATTCTTCAATGGAAACATAGTGGATAATAAGTTTTAATAAAACGTGTTCTTATTTCTTAATGAAACATTATTTGGTTTAATGAGATATATCTTACTCTTCACTACATGGAAACAAGTATTACTGAAAGAGATTATGTTTAGTGCAGATGGTTGTACGAACTTATAAAAACTTTGAATTGTTATTAATAATATATGTACCATAATACCATAATCTTTTGACCAAGTTAACCACACTATCTTTAGCATTCAACTTGGTTCAAATCAGACTGCTTTTAGCCATACTGTCTTTCCTCGAATTTGAAGGTAATGAGCTGGAATGGTTTAGAAGTTACTTAACTGATCGATGTCAGGCTGTAAAACTAGGAAATTTATTATCAACTTTTAGAACTACAGAATCAGGAGTACCGCAGGGTAGTATTCTGGGGCATCATCTTTTCAATGTTTTTATTTTTGAGCTTCCCTCTATTTTGAAATATTGTTCCATTCATCTACACTGTGATGATATTCAATTGTGGCATGGTTTGGATGTGAGGAACGTTGCGGAAGCATATGATAGAGTAAACTATGACCTGGGTCGACTCGGCAGATGGTGTAGTGATTATGGACTCACACTTAATCCATCAAAAAGTGTAGCTATAATAATAGGATCGAAGAGGCTACGTGATGAAACAGTAAAAAAAGAATTGTACCTAAATGGCGACATCATTGAGTTCAAGAAAGAATCAAAAAATTTAGGACTTATATTTGACGAAAATTTTGATTTCAATTCACATGTTAATATGATCTGTCAACAGTCATATATGAAGCTAAGATCATTATACAAATTCAAATTCATAATTGCATCAGAGTTGAAATATAAACTCTTTACAACATTGATTATGCCCAAAATTGAGTATTGTAGTTCAGTGTATTTCCATTATTTAACTAATGTGGGAAAAAATAAGCTACAGAAACTGCAGAATAGTTGTATTAGGTTTTCATACACTATTAATAGGAGAGATCGAATGACACCTCATTACAAAAGGCTTTCAATTTTGAAAGTAGAAAGTCAGGTGTTATATCTCTATTATGTATTTCTATATAGGCTGCTATTGTCGGGCATACCACAATATTTGTGCAAGTGTCTGATGAAGCGTTCTGTTGAGAGAGGTACATACTTGAGACAAGATACTTTCACAGTGCCTCTCCATTGTACTTCGAGGTTTGAAGGCTGTCTTTTGTACACTGCACCTCATTATATGAATAAGATCCAGGATATTTGGGACATTTCGCCATATTCATTCAAAATTAAGATAAAAGAAATGCTTTTGAAGAAGGAAAGTTCTACTGACAATTGGTGAATATGTGATTTGTATACATGTACATTTTGTAATTACATGTCAGATTTGATATGAGGGTCGGTGGAAGATCAGGAAACTGAATCGATCCCTATTGTGTTAATTATCATTATGTATTACTTTTTCACAATAAACATTATTATTATTATTATCTTAGACTTTTGCTGAGTCAGTAGGTTTTACGGGTAGTCTTTTGAAGTGGATAAGGAGCTATTGCAAAAATAGATTTCAAGTTGTAAAAATTAAAAACTTCAAATCTAAAACAATCCTGGATACGTCAGGTATTCCGGAGGGTAGTCACCTCGGCCCTTTTTTGTTTTCACTTTTTGTTAATGATCTATCTCTAGTTGTTAAGCATTCTGAAGTTTTGTTATTTGCTGATGACTTGAAGGTCTATAAATCCATCTCCTCAATTGCCGATGCTGCTGATCTTCAATCGGACGTGTTAGCTGTGGTGGAATGGCTATCGGGTCTTCTGCTGAATATGAACTTTCTGAAATGTAAATGTATTACCTTCCATCGAACCAGTAACCCAGTATTTTAATAAAAGAGTGTATGTGCTCTAATGGAATGTTAAAATTTTGTTTCACTTGATTTTTGATGTTTTTGCATTGTTTTCGCAAATTTTGTGTTTACATTTTAATTTTTTGAATTGCTTTCATTATATATATATATATATATATATATATATATATATATATATATATATATATATATATATATATATATTATAATAATAATAATAATAATAATAATAATACTTTATTTCAATTACATCATAATCAAGTCAGTACAAAAATTTATTATTTCTCCAACGGAATATTAAAATCATCTATTCCATAAGGAGGATTTTGAAGTAAATATGTTTTTAGATTTTTCTTCAGGATTTTTTTATCCAATCCTCTCCAATGTCTGGGTAATTTATTGTATAGTACAACTCCTAGAGATCTTCTTGAAGTAACTTCTAATCTTGATTTCGTAATATACAAGTTGTCTTTTGTCCTAATACTATATGGCTGGTTTTCTGATCTTGTGGTATACAGTTCTGAATGTTTAATTATTTCCATCACCAGTTTCATTATGAGTTCAGCTGTTAATGTGAGGACTCCATTTTTGATGAATAAGGGCTTACAGTGAGTTTTTGAGTTCACACCTTCCAAGGCTCTGATAGCTTCCTTCTGTACCACAAACACTTCCTGCAGATAACAAGAAGTGCCCCACAATTCCAGACCATAAAGCAGCCTTGAGTGAAATAATGCATGATAAGCTAATAAAGCTGCACTATGGCTTATAATTTGCCGAACTCGGCGTATTGCATATATTGCACTATGTAATTTATTTTTTAATATAGAACATTGATCTTTCCACAAAAGCCTACTGTCAATATTCATTCCAAGAAACTTTGCACAACCAGAAGGCATTTTCCTAGATGTAGTAAAGACAACTGTTTGCGATTTCTCTTTATTTAAATGAAGTTTATTGGTATTGAACCAACTAACTGTCTCTTCCTCTATCTGTGTTGCCCTCATTTTCAGGTTCTTCAAATCTTTATCCCTTATAGCAAGTGTTGTGTCATCCGCATATAAGACTGTGTGACAATGTGCATTTACAGGCAAATCATTCATGAACACTATAAACAAAAGGGGACCTAGTACAGAGCCTTGAGGTACTCCCTGCTTAGTATCAATCATGGAGCTTACCTGCCGATTATGAACTACGACTTGTTTTCTATTCTCTAAGTAGGAACTAAAAAGGCTCATTGCAACACCTCTAACTCCATAGTACTCTAATTTTTCCAGACAGAGGTTATGATACATGCAGTCAAAAGCCTTGGATAAATCACAAAACTTAACGGATGTCATCTGGTGGTCTTCAAAACCATCCAAAATGAAATCATACAGAGACCTAATCCCATCAATAGTGCTTCTGTTCTTCCTAAAACCAAACTGGTCTTCAGATATATAATTATTTTTTTCTAGAAATGATTCTAGTTGATCTGCTATGATCATTTCTAGCAACTTCGAGAAAATTGGGAGAACTGAAACTGGCCTATAATCGTTAGGATCTTCTACGTTTCCTTTCTTGAATATTGGACAGATTTTGGCAATTTTCATTCTTTTTGGGAAAATTCCTTGTTCAAGACATGAATTGATGATGTCCATCAATGGTTTCACAATTTCATTACCCACCATTTTGACCAAATTTGCACTGATGTTGTATATATCCATAGTTGTTTTATTTTTCATTCTTTGAATGTAGCAAAACATTTCATATTCAGAAATTGCCCTCAAGTGGAGTGAATATGGCATCTTGATATTAATTTGTTTTAAATAACTATATAAATTTTTTGATGTGGCTTGTATATCTTCAGTTATGTTTCGTCCCATATTTGCAAAAAATGTATTGAACACCTCACTGTTGACAGTACTTTTGTTGTATTTGTTATTTGTCTTACCTGTCTCTGTATTTATGATTTGCCATGTTGTTTTCTGCCTATTATTAGCATTGACAATTCTGTTTTCGTTCAAAATTCTTCTATTCTTCTGCGCAAATTCAAGGTAATGCTTTTTATATTCCTTGAATTCATTTAATGCATTAACATTTCTATTTTGCTCAT
This sequence comes from Cynegetis impunctata, assembly GCA_030704885.1. Lineage (NCBI taxonomy): Eukaryota > Metazoa > Arthropoda > Insecta > Coleoptera > Coccinellidae > Cynegetis > Cynegetis impunctata. The sequence continues at coordinate 9,565 of JARQZK010001044.1, forward strand.
AAGCTTCTCTCATTAAAGCAAGTGTTTCCTTCATATGCATTATATCCTTGGATGATTGGTATTTTGACATGGCATTCATACATTTCATGGGAAGATGCTTATCACAGTAACCACAGAAGATGTTCAAAAATGTGTTAAACTTTCCATCAGCATCATTTGCATCATACACTCCATACCAGTTCTCTTCATCTAGATCCTTTTGAAATTCTCTTATTTTTTGTGGAGTTATGTTCCTTTTCTTTATTGGTGTTATGTTTTCTTTTTATATATATATATATATATATATATATATATATATATATATATATATATATATATATATATTTATATATATATATATATATATATATATATATATATATATATATATATATATAATATATATATATATATATATATATATATATATATATATATATATATATATATATATATATATATATATATATATATATATATATATATATATATAATATATATATATATATATATATATATTATATAATATATATATATATATATATATATATATATATATATATATATATATATATATAAATATATAAAAATATATATATAAATATATATATAAATATATATATATATATATATATATATATATATATATATATATATATATATATATATATATATATATATATATATATATATATATAAACTACAAAGAGGAAATTTATCGCGGGGAAATAGTAAATGGAACGAGCAGAATTATCGGTCTAGCCCGCATATGTCGAAGCAGCCGACATATGCGGGCTAGACCGATAATTCTGCTTGTTTCATATATATATATATATATATATATATATATATATATATATATATATATATATATATATATATATATATATATATATATATATATATATATATTATATATATGAGGCGTTAAGCGCAAAAGTGGCCCAAGTCAAAAATAATTATTATGGAGAAACAAGCAAAAGAAACTTATGAAGATTTTTGAGAATGAACCAAGAAATTATTAAAGACGATGTTAAGAGTTCCTTAACTTATTTGAATTCAGGTAAATGTTAGGATGTTATAATAACTATTTGGACCTTTTTTGTTGAAAAATAATATTTTGAATGTGGCTTGGGCCACTTTTGCATAATTTCGTTTTTTGTTGACTTTGGAATAAAAAATGATTTTGATGCAAAATAATTTACTTAAAGTGTTTTCATTCATTTTCTTCCACGCCGTGACCTTCAAAAACATCTTGGTCTTCTTCATCACGTTCATTGTGGACTAGTTGACGATAAAATTCATGGTGTACTGGTGGAATATAGTCATGCAGGGATAATAAGTCTAGGTGGTTTTTTGTTGTATAGGCCTGAGTCCTCCAAACAGCGGAAGAAGTTTTGCCATTTCCTGGAAAGTGTGCTTTCCCCGTTTTTTTAAATTAACTTCGTTGAATAAAACATCTTCGTTATTCGAATACTTATACTGTACAATTCCAGGTTTTTCTTCATCATACCGAAGCCACTATATACGTAGCCACTGTACATTTTCATCAGATTCTGTTTTTTTGCGATTTGTTAATGCTTCCTCTAGTTCTTTCGTTGAGAAAAAGTCGCTGGATGTCATAACAACTACTCTGAACGGATTATTTTTCTTGGTTTCAAGAACCACCTGCTTCCAATCATTGGGAACATAAATATTTTCATAGTGTTTTTTGTTTTTTCCAAATAGACCAAACTCTTTATCGTTTGGAAGGTAAGATTGTCCCGATACTAAAAACTTATGGTCAATGTTGTCCAACTTTGTGGTCTTAGGATAAGGTAATGTAGGCAATTTTAAAATTTCTATTTTGACCACAGCACTGATCGCTGTACATTATCATGTGTGCAATACAAGAACCAATTTCCTGGGGACCCCAGGATGCTATACTCTCGTCCCAAATGTAGGTACATGTGTACCTTGCTAGTTTGATGACCATGAATCCCGGAACAAAACGTCTACAGTTGTCTTTTATAGTATGCAACTCTTGTTGAAATGATGGCATATTATTGCAATTTTTCAAAATAAACTTCAATTTAAATGACAAAAGGTACGCCATGCAAAGGCGGCCCAGAAGTGATTTGGGCCAGTCTTGCTTTCGAAAATATTAACTTACTGTGAGTGCAAAAAAGAATTTATGTGGTATCTTGTGGTGAATGGTCGAACTAAGCTTGGGCCGGTATAGCACGATTGAAATTTGATTTATTTATAGGCCATTTTTGCTCTTAACTCAATTTTCAACACATTGTGGCTTGGGCCACTTTTGCTCTAAATGCCTCATATATATTTATATATATATATATATATATATATATATATATATATATATATATATATATATATATATATATAACATATATATATATATATATATATATATATATATATATATATATATATATATATATATATATATATATATATATATATATATATATATATATATATATATATATATATATATATATATATATATATATATATATTTATTATATGTATATTGCCCTTACCTCAGTTGGTAAAAAAATAATAATTTCAGAAATATGAAAAATAAGAATAGTACAATAAATAATGAAAGCAATTCAAAAAATTAAAATGTAAACACAAAATTTGCGGAAACAATGCAAAAACATCAAAAATCAAGTGAAACACAATTTGAACACTCCATTAGAGCACATACACTCTTTTATTCTATGTGATACTTACAGACTGCACCCCTCAACCTCCTCTGCACTACACCTTTTGTAACATTCAAAACTTTAATTTCATTGGACAACAAAACGAAGTACATTCTGGCATAGTACACATAGCTTCTTTGAACAATGCACAATCCCTGTAAAGTAGTCTGTAAGCTTCTATATCTGGTAAAATGACAACTTAACAACCATTCAACTTATTTTCATTACTCGGAATGTTAATTTTTCTTGAGAGATATATACGATTTGATATGTTAAGGACAGAATATTTGTTGAAATGGATGATGCGGTCACTATCGCCATACAACTACTTTCTCAGAGAATTACTTACGACAGATATGAATTTTGACAATTTCGAATTTTATTTATTTGGGTAGGCAGCATTGGGTCGTTATTTACGCATGTCTGTGACGTGCATGCCAACTCTCGCTTGACAGACTATATGCATCTGAAAATAAGAATGCAGCGCCAATGTGGCCAGTCGTAGAACTATAAATATTGACATTGGAATATTTATGTTATATTTGTTGTGTGTTTATTTGTGTTTTTGAAATATAATTTTACCATAAATATAAAGGTTTTTCAGGCTTCTTTAGTGAACAAGTGTGTTACTGTGTATGTATTCTCATTGCTATTGAGGCGGTAGGTGATTATCATCATTTATTTTGTAGCCAAATTGAGAGAAAGCTTAGGTTAGATCAGGGGTGCTCAAACGGTCGATCGCGGAAACTTTCAGAGTCGATCGCAAGGCGCGTGGCATCACCGCCAAAGACCCCCTTCACCCCTACCAAGAACGTGGCAGCACAGTGTTTTCAAGTGCAAAATAAATCATATTCTTGCAAATATATTTGTTTCTTTTTTAGTAACATTAAGTTGGTCGATCGCTTTTTACCTGAATATTTTGTGGTAGATCGCCAGCACTGTGAGTCTGAGCACCCCTGGGTTAGATCATGAGATGAATATCTTAATTCTTTTATTGACTCGTTCAATATGTTTTCTAGCAGCTGCTATTTTGGCATTCAACAATGCTTCTTCTGTAGTCAACTGTTTTTTGTCTTTCAAAAATGGTGGCCTGATCAACTTTATTTTAAACTGTTGACTTATATCATCTATCAAGAAACCTTTGTCCACCATAATAGCATCCTGTGAGCTTTCTAACTTTAAAATTAAGTTACTAATATAAATTTCTGTACAGTATAAGATGATTCGAGTATTTTGAAAACTTTCAAAACATTTTGGCATGTTTTTCTGTATTTCAGAATATTCTGGGAATCTTATGACACAACTAAGAACTCTACTCATAATGAGTAGAATTTCATAAATATATTTTTGGCATAATTCTTGTGAAATGCCAAATAAAAAAGATAATGTCACATGTAAGGTCACATTTCAATTTTGTCAATACTAAAACAATACGCTGTTTGATTGTTAATCTATGTGACCGTTGATCACTGTAAACAGATTGTACTGCTTTTACTATTGTATCTAATAGTTTTATATTATTGAGACCAGTGAAACTGTTTAGAGCACTATCTGTAGTTATCAGATCACACAAAGTAGAGACTTTAGGAGTATTCCTTTTTCCCTTCTACACAAACACGATATTTATTACCAGCTGGAGGAAAAGCATGGAAATTCACATTTGAACATTTCTTTTCCCAGGAAGAACACTGAGGAACTGAACAATAACGATTCGAACGACTCATAGCTTTCAAAATGATTGCAAATAATAAATATTTGTAAAAAATCACACAAAAACAAACACAAAACAAAGAAGAACGTAAGAACTATGTCAAGATTTTTGGTTATTCTGATTGTCATCAGGCGGCGTAGCGCTTATTTTGATTCGCCTATAATATGTGAATTTGCTTTATTGTATGCGGCACACGTCATGTATATTATTTAGATGATAAATGAATAAATGAGATCAAAAACATAAATCAGTATTAATTTTGATTTACAGGTGGATAGTAGGCAAGTTCCAGTATTGGCAAGATGGCAAAGAGATTATACCATCAAAACCGTATTACAGGAGCTACGTAGACTTATGACATTGAAAGAAAATATGAAACTAACTCAGCCACCAGAGGGCAGTTGTTTCTAGCCTTTAAAAAGAAGCAACATGTACCCCACAACACCTTCCGTTAACCCCTGCCCTATAAGTTTTAAGACATGCATTATACTGTAACCAATGCTGTTCTTAAAAAAATAATCATAAAGACAACAGATCAACAGTTACCCAAAAGGGTTTTTCGGGAGGTTTCCAGTAAATGTACAGCTTGAAATCACTATTGCTAAACTATATTTAAGTTTTATAATCTTAGTTCTGCCATAAGATCATATCTGTTTATAGCTGTACTCGCTAATTTGTAATTTTATGTCCAAATAAATTTTTTTAGGATTGTTGGCATACTTCTTACAGTAGAAAATTTTGATTTGGGTAATTCTTCCGAAAAATTCACATAGTTGAAGTACAATTGAATATAATTCTATCAATCATATTATATGACAATTTTCAAAACATATAAATAATCGAAACGTAAAACTTCTTTATCTTTGAGGCTTGGATATTTAATTTTGAAATGTGTAAGTTTTGAAAAAATTGTAATGAAGTAGGTATGTTTGTTGATATCATAATCAATTTTTTTCTTGTTGTTTATTTACCTTTAATGATTTTCTTCATCTAACATTCTAAAGCATCAGTAATCTTTGAGACTTCGATGTTTCATTTTGAATTTTTTGTGATTTTTAAGTTTTGAAAACTTCTGGAAAAATTGTAATGGGGTGAGGATAACGTTTGTTGATAAAGACAAGTTGTTTTTTTTTGATCATTTACCTTAAGTGAATATTTTCATCATAACAATCTGAAGCATTAATAATAATTTCAATACATAGTACAGTATATTCAGGAGATAGAAATGTATATTATCTTTATTCAAGTTTTATATGTATATGGCCCTTCTGTAATGAATATGTTTAGGGTTTTGTCAAATTATGTACCATACTGGCTTGAAAGTGTAGATTTTACCATCACAAATAAAAACATTGATTGGACTTCTGCTTATTTTTGATCAAAATTGAAATCCAATCAAAGATTGAAAAAATTTTTGTTTTCACTAGCTGCTGCGAAATTATGAAAATGATATTTTGCCAAACTATTTTCTGATGTATCATTTGAGAAAGAAGTCTATCCTTCATGATAAATGAAATCACTATCATTGCAGACAATGAAGAAAATGTCACGTGTTGATAGAAGTATAGATTTGACCTTTTTTATGATGAAAAACGCAAAAGCGTTCAGTGTTATGTAAGTTTTACCTGATATAAACTACATAGAAGGTTCAACATCTGCATCAACAATTTCTCAAAAGTTGTCACAAGACAATAGAAAGTGAAAGTTTAAATATAACGCTTTAAATTTGTATAATTGGAAATTATATCATTATATACTTTTTAAAATGGTAAATTACGTTAATTGAACTTTTGCAAATTATCAAAATGTAGCATATCAATCGAATAAAACATTTGTGTTCATGCAAGTTCATAAAAATTTGTAATAATTAATGTTTTGGTTTTACATTTGTGGATTATTCTTTCTCCATTTCATTAAAAGTTGTTAAAGGTTCGTTCTTTCAAACTATAAGGCATAGCCCAGCTCTAAATTATCCTCAAAGTAGCGCATACTCATGAACAAAAATTGTCTAGGACTATCATACCATATTTGGGAATATTGCGCTTCCAGGTACTAATGACTCCGGCGAACCACCAATTTCCACCTTTCTGGTATATATATATATATATATATATATATATATATATATTTTTTATATATATATATATATATATATATATATATATATATATATAGATAGATAGATTTATTGTGTTACTACATAAAATGTTTACACTCGTCAAAAAATAATTAAATTGGAAACATCACAAATATTACAGTTGTACAATGCAACTTCAAAACAAACATATTAAACATCCAAGTTGTTTGAACGACGACAAATAATAATATACATCATAATCAACCTCACCAATTCACACCTAGTAGGAGCCCACGTCAATTTTGAAAAATTCTTGTACAGAATACAAGGTATTATTCGATAACATCTTCCTCACCCTATACTTAAAATTCTTAAGTGGCAAAGATCTCAAACTTGACGACAGTTTGTTAAAGAATTTCGGTACCACATAGTCTGGCCCATCCTGTGACCTACTCAGTCTCACAAACGGAACATGTATGTTGTCGCTTGATCTAGTGTTGTAGTCATGAATGTCATTTTTTAACTGAAACCTCGACAGATGCTTATGAACATAAATCGAACATTCATAAATGAATAAACTTGGTAAGGTAAGAATATCTAACTTTTTAAAGGAATCTCGACAACAGTCTCTATATTTTAAGCCATCAATAATTCTAATTGCCCTTCTTTGAAGTCTAAAAATCCTTTCAGAATTACTAGACCCTTCCCCCCCCCAGGCTACAAGACCATATTTAATGTGTGATTCACAAAGTGCAAAATAGGAAATTCTTAAGACTAACAGGGATACAGAGTAGGACAGACTGCGAAGAACATACACACTCCTAGCAAGTCTGACAAGACACACAACTGTGAAATATGCTCGCCCCAGGTGAGCCCAGAGTCGAGATACACTCCCAGAAATTTTACACAAGAGTCATCAGAGCTCCTCAAGCCAAACTTGACCCTCACAGTCTTCTCGGCATTTAAGCTGAGACAATTTTCCGAAAACCAAGCAGAAGCCGCCGACTGAGCGTCATTGTAATACTGATCAATAAGGTTAGCATCACAATACCTGACAGACACTGTGGAATCATCAGCAAAAAGAACATATTTGTAATTCTTCATGAAGTCAGGAAAATCATTTACATATAGTAGAAATAACAATGAACCCAAAATGGATCCTTGAGGAACTCCAATGCTAACAACCTCACCATGTGACCATTTATTATTATAAAAAACATGCAATCTATCTTTAAGAAACGAACCTATCATCCCAATACTGACACCATCAAAACCATATCTGTCAAGCTTCCTCAATAGTTCCGGATATATATATATATAATATTATATAATATATATATATATATATATATATATATATATATATATATATATATATATATATATATATATATATATATATATATATATATATATATATATTATATATATATTATATATATATATATATATATATATATATATATATATATATATATATATATATATATTTATATGTATGTATATATATATATATTATATTATATATTTTATATTATATATATATATATATATATATTATATATATATATATATATATATATATATATATATATATATATATATATATATATATATATATATATATATATATATATATATATATATATCAATTGATCATTATTGTAAAGAAGGATTACTTTAGCTTTCAACAAACGAAGAAATAAGATTTTATTGATAATTCTCAAGTTTTAGTTAAAACAAAAATTAAATATGGTATAATTTAAACTATGATTTAATAAATTAGAGTACACTTCTCATTGAATTTCATTTCTCAATTAAAATACTCAGTTTGCAGCTACTTTATTCATTCATTCATTTCCAGAAGAGTTTATTCAGAATTTTTTAATCTGAAATGTAATTTTTTTTGCTTGAGTTTATGCATATATATATATATATATATATATATATATATATATATATATATATATATATATATATATATATATATATATATATATATATATATATATATATATATATATATATATACTTTTTACATTTTCAAATTGCTTTTTATCAGAATGCATTTCAAGGTAGCCCAATTCGGAAACAGAAAATTACAATAAAAAATAATTATTTACTGAATAGCATCAGAAAAAAAAACAATAAGAGTTGAAATTCAGAAAGGTTAAAATTTATATAATTTATTGTAACAAATAACGTGATAAAATGGTAAGATACTTTTCATGAAAGTAATAAAATGTCTTGATATTGAAGCCTAAATTATCTAATACATCTGTTGAGTTATATACAATATTGAAAATGATATATCTGTGATCTGAAAAACAAATACCCTCTTACGTTAATTGTCACACTAAATAATTGAATTGTTTCTAGGATATATATTTAACTCATTTCTTGGGCTTAAACTCAATCTTCCTTGTTTTCAGTGAAGACCATTGGTGCCTTTTGAGATAGAATGACAGACCTGAAATACATAAAAAAAAAGTATTAAAACTCAATATAACATCTTAAAATAGATTGCATTTATGGCGAACAAAAAATCATTTAATACATTGAATGAATTTCAGCCGAATTCTTTAAATTCATTCTTAACAGAAAAAAATTCTAAGTGCAAGTGCTTCTATTCGGTTGGTTCATCTCAAGAAATAGGGGAAAGTAATTTCTAGCTATTTATGCCATTGATCGTCATTCTGAAAAATTTGAAAAAAATATAAAATCAATCACATCTGAGAGAAGAAAACAGCAGAAATCTATCCAAGAGAGAAAAAAGGTGGCCCCCAAACTGATTGAAAGCCTGGAATTTCAAGAATGTGTTTAGACACTCTAAAATAGCATACATTTCAATTAATGTTACCAAACTGAAATAATATAGTCCGTCCAACGAGAAAAAAAAGGAAACACACGTGTTTCATTCCTCCCTGAAGTATGTGTCAGGGAAGGGGGCAGCTTGAGTTTGGGATTAACTCCTTCAGCCAGATCAGAGGATACACTTGTATGTACAAGCGCATTAAGGATAGGTGAGACGGGATATTTATGGAACATAGGAAGTGTGGGTAGGGTTCAGAGGATTAATACTGGCCCAGCATTCGCCTTATAAGTTTGCAAGCAGTGACTTACATTACCATGAAAAAACCTCTGAAAAAAACTCATGGCAGACCAGTCGGCCCCGGGGTTTGAACCCGAGACCTCCCAAATACTAGCTAGCCAGCGTACGCTAAGTACTCGACTAACTAGCTTGGTGTCCAACGAGAGTTGCGTCAAATGTATATAACGTCATAGGGAACAGTGTTGCCAGACGTAACCCAATTTTCGACAAAAATGAGATATAGAGGTTATTTCGGCGACTGTCAAATGTGAAAGTAGGTCGAGGAGGTCCGACAACATTGCTAATTTTGAAACAGAATAACAAACATAAAATTCAATTCAAGTTATTTTCATTACTCGGAACGTTTTCTTGAGGGATACATACGATTTGATATTTTATGTGGACAGAATATTTGTCGAAATGGTTGATCCGGCCACTATCACTATAAAACTACGCATTCAGAAAATTACTTACGACAAATATGAATTTTGCCGTTATTTGCGCATGTTTGTGACGTGCACGCAAATTCTCGCTGGATAGACTACAGCGGTGCTAAATCCTAGACTATGGTCAAATTACAAATTCCCACAAAGTTAACAATGCAAACCATGTGATCGAAGCGCGTCATAAGGATTCCTGTTTAATGGGACAGCGCAGGGCAGTACGTATTCAGGGAGAACTAATAACATAACACGAATTCGTATTACCCCTCGATTACCTGGCTAGCCTTGTTGACTTCGCAGAAACTTACAAGTCGACTCGAGTATAGATCGTATATTGATGAACTCACCGATCAATAATGTGAATATTCCGGCGGCCTTAATCAACATCCTTTTACGATCTTCAAACTCCGGCTCCGAACACCATTTGAGGAAACATGCTACATCTTTGGCCATTTGACTGGCACTGGCCGGCGTACCATCTTGGTATTCGATGAGTTCATTGTAAAGGGCTTGAGCCATCGAAATTGCGCCACCTGGGAAGTATGGATTGTAATACTGGCCTTCCCTAAGCACCACTCCAGCGGGTGGTTCGCAGTAGCCAGTAAGAAGAGAAAATATGTAATCTTCGCCTAGAAAAAAAGATACTTTGGTTATTCATCTGGGATCATATTTTACAATATAATACACACGTACATAGAAACCATGATTTCATAAATGCCGCGTTTTTTCATACGGAAACAGTCATTTCAATAGAGATTAGAAGAAAAAATAAAGGCGACACCCCCTTTTTCTTTTAAAATGAATTCAATTTTATATTACTTCATGTTGAACTCTTAAGTAACTGAAAATAAATGAAAAACTTCTATAAATTAAATGAAACGACGGGCAGAAAATTAAAAAAATTCGACGGTAGATTGAAAATTTTTTAACCTCGATATAAATATCAAAAAAAAAATTGACGTGAAAAAAATCTCTCCGGAGAAACAAGCCGGAAGCGGCAGTTTCTTGGCCGTCTCGCGATTTGGCAGGAAAAATACATATAGTCTGTCCAGTGAGAGTTGACGTGCACGTCATCAATCAAATATGTCGTCGATCGTGAACACTGTTGCCAGACGTAATAAATAATCTCAAATCTAATCAGCTGATCCAATCTTCGAAGAACTAGTTTATCTCGGCGACTGTCAAACGTGAAATGCTGGAGCGTTGGTCCAGAGGGCCCGACAACATTGCAAATTTTGAAATAAATTGACAACTTAACAACCATTCAACTCATTTTCATTACTAGGAATGTTAATTTTTCTGGAGAGATACATACGATTTGATAAGTTATGGACATGATATTTGTCGAAATGGATGATCCGGTCACTATCACCATATAACGACTTTTTCAGAAAATTACTTACCACAAATATTAACAACGACAATTTCGTATTTTATTTATTTGGGTAGGCAGCCTTGCGTCGTTATTTGCGCATGTCTGTGACGTGAACGCTAACTTAAACGTAAAGATAATGATACATTAATTTACACACAATGCCGTCCAATCACAACTATAGGCTTTCGGGTAAAATCGAGTGAATTCGTTGGACGGTTGACAGGATCCTACGGTTGACTCGATTTTGGCGCGATTCTCATTATCTCATTTATGTTTATGATAAAACATAAAACTTTGTCTGAGAGCTGTGCTGTGTTTTTTTGAGGAATTACATCGCAAACTATTAGCCAAAATTCTAAAAGAGCAGTTTCAATTGCTATTTTATTTATCCCAAAATTCTAAAAGAGCAGTTTTAATTGCTATTTTATTTATCGATTTCAGCTAACGATAGTTCACTATTCCAATTAATTTTAGTAAATTATGGAATCCGTGGGGTAAGTTTTAATAGCAATAGTTCTCAAATAAATGTATAACAATATAATGTAACAGTTTTCAGCAAATGTTAAACTTTTTTGCAGAACGAATCCACTCATTTGTGGAATATGCCAAAAGGAGTTCACCAGTGTCTGTGAAAAATAGATATCTTCGAAATATCCATAATGAGGACATTCCAAAGGACAATAATCAATATATATTGTGTTGAGAGTAGAGACAAATTTTCCAGTTATGAGAATTATGATGACCATTTAAGACATTATTTATAATGTATTTATCAAAGAAAGTACTTGTATTTTTAGGAGTGGCGAATAGTTTGAGGCTTGAAAAAGACAGGAAAACAGAAAAGTGGATTATGTCTCTATTAGATCTACTAAAAGAGAGAAAGGAGATAAAATTTTATACTATAATTGCGATAGAAGTGATTATAGAGGTATAATTTTTGTTTGAAAATCCCACGATGTTCAACACTTCTCATTTCAGGATACAAAAGTGTTTGTGAGAGACGAATGACAAAGGTTAGAGGCAGTATTCATATTCAAGGAATATGTCCTTAAAGAATAACAGCCATATTTTTTTCTCTATCTCTATAGACTCAGCAATTGCGATGCATTTAATTATTGACAATTATTTATCCTCGTACAGATGCAAGTATTCCCAGACTAAGGCAGGAATCAAATCAGCAACCTACTGTTCCTGTGCGAACCACTGAATTGGTCAGCCAAGAATGTATATAAAAGGTGATAGTGAAGAATGAAAATTGCATTTAGCTTTGGCTAGGTTAGATTGTCTATATAGGTATTTAAAAGGTGTTGGTATATAATAATGATTGTATTAGCGTTGGTTAGTTTAGACTGTCTTTCAATGTATTTGGAAGGTATTTTTGAAGAATAATAATTGTATAGCTAAGGTTTTGAATATGCATTGATATTGTTTACATATTGTAAATTTTTTTAGTGTTGTTTATTGAAAATGGCGAGGAATAATGTAATATTTGTAGTTGAAATATTACATTCTGGTTCAGGTGTAGGGGTGCAGGGAGCCCGATATTTAAAATAAAATCACTTATGCCCGTAACTGTTTTTAGAATTAGAATTCACATATTTTGGAGCATGCTCTTGATCTAATAATTCAGAATTCTGTTTCTTAAACATTGGATTTTTAAATTGAACCTTAACCTTTATATCTATAAAATTTTTCTGTATCTTATTTTGTCGATTGGTTAATCTTTGCCATTAAAGAATTCCAAGAAATAAAATCACTGTGTATGACTTTCCTACACCTAGCTCCTTGACAAAAGTAAGTATAGTACCTCAGTGCTTCATTTGAAATGAAAAATACAATATTGGAGGAAAAGCTTAGCACATAAATACATTTTCATGCATATTTTATTGAACAAGTTATGTTTAGACATACATTCCTACATCGCTGCTATCATTATAAATGATATGTCCCAAAAACTTGAAATTATGATATATTGTTAAGTTGCTGATATTGAAGAATATTTAACGCATAATAATTGTCAAATTGAAGCCATAAGGAATATACAACAGAGATTTTAGAACTAAGCGGATTCTTTCAATTAAACCAGAAAATATTCCTTTTTTCATTCAAATTTATTGTTTGTCTTAATGAAAACTTCGTAATCCTCAATTAAAAACGGTAGTATGAACATCAGCATACTAATGACTGGAAATTTCGAATAACAATGATTTTTTTAGAACATAAACGGAATGTTATTGCATATATCAAGTCGGAACTTTTTGAAATCGATTTGGCGCCAAATAAACCCCGCTCTGCTGCCTTTCATTGGTCGGCATTGTGTGTAAATTAATGTATCCTGTAAAGATACCGTTACTTGTCAAAATTATGTTGTTACTTTAATTGTGCATGTGCTTAAATATTTTGACATATTAAGTGCTTAGTAATAATATGTCTCAATCCATATTATTGACTTAATGTTACTGCAAAGATAGATGTTATCGATTAAAGAGCCTTCACAAAATTCAAGCATTTGGAAGACAAAAGTCCTATACAAATTAAAAGCAGAGTAGATATTTCGCCATATGTATATGTGAATCGCTCGGTAATACATTTACTAATGGCAAATATGTTCATACTGAATATACAGGTAGTAACCTACATATTGCCCTGTATAATTCAACTTATTCAGCGAAGAAGACTGCAACATCGATTCGGTTTCGGTCGTGAATTTCGAACAATAATAATTATGTTATCTCCTTTCTCAAGTGATGATGAGTTACTCCCAATGAACTTTGTTTGGAAAAGAGCTGCAATATCTGCATTGAAGAAAAATCAGACATTCTGAGAAAGACACAAAGAAAAAGCTAGACAATTGAGAAGGCAATGAAAAAATATTCAACTAACTCAAAAACCAAATAGAAAGAAGACAAAATGACATTGCACTACGCTTTTCGCGTGAAAAGTGTCTATACGATTTCGAATATCCTTTCAAAATCGATATTTTTAGAGGCTTATTGGTGCATTCTGCCACAACTTCTTGTTGAATCTTATTGAGCTTCGAATCAATAATAAACATACAAAAAGTTATTTCCGAAACTAAAATTTAGGGCTAAAGCGTTTATTATTATAATATTTGAGGGAAAAACTATATTTCAATAACTGATATTGAATTCTCGCACATCACTTGGTGAAACATCATAAAGTATAAACTTTAAAATAAAAACACTTGGCTTATGTTTGACAATGTAAAAAATATTTAGATACTGTATTTAGCAGTAACGAAAAGTCGACATGTTTCGAGTTATGAACTCATTATCAAGACTGACTACAGGAGAGTATTACGTCTTATTTTATAAAACAGACAAAAACAAAGGTCATACCTGAAAATCCATTTGTTCGTTTACAAGGGGTAATTGACTATTATGGGCGGAACTTATTTCGAGAATTTCAATATAGAAAGCAGGACATTCGTCGCAAAATATTTTGTAAACACCACTGTTTTCTCCGATGTTAGATTTTTCTTCATTATTGACCAAGAATGACTTCAAGTTTCTTTTATTTGTACAAATTGTTTTAACGTTGTTTTTCGATAGTCTGTTACAAATTTTGCTACTCAAATTCGCCACATAATTTATTGGGAAGTATTTTTGTTCTTCATTAATAGTTTGCGTTCTGTATTTTATTCATAATCTATAATTAATACATTTAACATGCTGCTTGCGGCCTATTAATTATTGCATTTTTAATCTTATTCCATTCACTTTCTGCACTAAATTGCCTTGCAACTTGTTAAAGGGAAGCGCACTTTCCGAGCGATGTGGGTCAATTCATTTGTAAGAGTATAGCCTTAAAGACACAAGGCATATAGTAATACTGCGTTTTGAATTTAATATAATAATTGTAAAACTCACTTCGGTGGTACTTTGGCTTTGTCAAATAGCCTTCTTGGGTTAGGTCCCTAATTTAAAAAATTTTTGATAATTTCTGAGTGGACCGATTAGGCATTCAGTCTTCAGTCCAACGTCCGTTCCTGAAAAATCAGGTATGATTCATATACATGGTGTTCGAGCATTTGTGAATAGCAGACCATTAAATTGGTAGAAAAGCAGAAAGCCATAGTGGGAAAGGGACCAGTTAGTGAAAGCCATAGTGGGACAGAGAACCAGTTAGTGAGAAAGGACCTACCTTCCCTTTTAGTCATAAAGTTTGTCAAACATAAATTTCATGTTGGAGAAAAGAACTAGAATTCAAAGACTTATTCAATTTCGCTTGATAGAAAGTATTCATATTAGGAATCTTTTTTTGATTTTTTTGTACCTTAAGATAATATGATACAGATAAATTGTTAAAATTGGAATTGAATTTTATCGAGTTATTCGCTCATTCATATTTCTTTGGTGGCGGCCTCATTCGATTTATTCCCATTTTAAATATTTAAATCATTTTCGTTAGAGATATTCTCTGCATTAATTTGAAAGTCCATGAAAATTCTTCATAACAATATATCGCCCCCTTAGTGCAACAACTAGATAACTCGAATTTTATGCATTTTGAGTTATCCAGTTAAAGCTGACCTATTTTTCATGTTCTTTTCAATGCAACATCTAGATATCTAGTACGAGCAACTAAACTCGTTTAAATAGTGACCAGAAATAGATAACTCCGAAAATGCACATTCTATAACAAGACATCTTGAGCTATCTAGTTGTAGCACTGGCATTATTGAGTTACTCGCAGGCAACTTCTTGGTCTCTATGAGATATCTAGTTGTGTGCTTGAAACAAAAAGGGGATTTCTGTGCTACTGAATTGGTTTCACAGTGTTTTTCAAACGGTGTTAATGCAAAAATGATATCAAGGGGTAGGAAGGTTTTGGAAATTCTGCGTAGTCCATCACAAAATTATGTATCTTTGTATCAAAGTCAACTACCTCTTAAAAAAGAAAAATACGACGACCTAATGTCTCGTTTCAAAATGAAACCTCCGGCACTCCCTAGCTTGTACGAAGCATTTTATCAGAGTCTCCCATTCTCCAAGGAGACCAAAGAAAAAGGCTTCATAACACAGAATCTTCCGAAAGTGATGTCACTGATATTGATATTTAAGTCGTGTTAAGTGTAAATAGATAACTCTACTTTTTTT
Source organism: Cynegetis impunctata (assembly GCA_030704885.1). Taxonomy (NCBI): domain Eukaryota; kingdom Metazoa; phylum Arthropoda; class Insecta; order Coleoptera; family Coccinellidae; genus Cynegetis; species Cynegetis impunctata. The sequence goes on from JARQZK010001044.1 coordinate 26,075, forward strand.
TGACTAGATTTTCAGCAACAACTAGATATCTCATGTTTTTGATCAAATTCTGCAAATATATAAAACCTGATTGTCTATAAAATTGACTATACATAATTTGATATGCAACATATCTCTATACACATCGAATATTTTTGACTGCTTAACGGTTGTATTTTTTTTAAGTTTTGAAACTTTAAAATCGATTTTCTCGAAACTATAAATTTCAAGTTACCTAGTTGTTGCACTAAGGCGGTCATATATTATATAACTTGTTTTAAAATAGATAAACGAAAAATTAATTGAAAAATATTTTGATATTATTTAAAACATATGTTTAATTTTAACAATTACTATAACTGAATCTATGACACATCGTTTCACCACAAGGTGACTTCATCAGAAAGAAACAAATACAACAATTTATATAGATTTTAGTATGGAAAACTTTAAAAATAAGAAATGAAGTGGGGTAAGGTAATCCTTCTGGGGAACTTGAACGAATTACATCAAATATGGAATACATTCAGCACAGGGGAATTATTTAAGTGTATTTGTTCAATCGCTAAGTTATCAGAATTCTTATACTTTCTAGAATTTGCCCAACGTTCAATTTTAATTCTCTTCTCTCCATCTCTCTGTTTGAAATATTAAAATCTGTATTGAATGTATGATTCGAATAAAAAAAATATCTCTTATTGTTTTTTAAGAGAGATTCT
>JARQZK010001045.1:0-5000 GCA_030704885.1 Cynegetis impunctata
TTTTACCCCCAGGCATATAGGAACTGTTTCAGCACTATCCAATAATTAGAATAATTCACAATAAATTCACAATAAAAGTTGATTTGAATAATAGAATTCAATAAAATTCACGACGAGAATCTGTTGCGATAAACCATCTACACTGATCAGATGTCGCACGTGTACTTGAACAATCATATTCTTCTACACTGAAAATTTCATCAAGATTGATCAAGACATACCAAAGTAATGAATAAAAGAAAAATCGGTCCAATTGGACAAATCACCCTGTAGACTCACAATAAAGGCCCTCAATTATAAACCAAACATTGTTTCGAAACTGCCTTGACTAATGTAAACTTCACCTGAAATCTGACGGTCTCCTACGGAATCACCCTGTATATATATATATATATATATATCTATATATATATATATATATATATATATATATATATATATATATATAATTATATACATATATGTAAATATATTATATATATATATATATATATTTATATATGTATATATATATTATATATATATATATATATATATATATATATTTATATATGTATATATATATATATATATATTATATATATATATGTATATATATATATATAAATATATATATGTAGATATATATATATATATATATATATATATATATATATATATATATGATACTTGATATTGGAAGTGACCTGAACAAAAAGATGAACTCTTCTACAGTTGGGTAGACATAGTTGGTGGCATCAACTTCAACAATTTTTTTAAATTTGGTAGATTTATGAACACGAAAGACCATTTAATTCCTTGTTGTGAGCCAAATACAGTTTTTTCAGCTTTTTAATTAATTGTTGTATTTCATTTGTTGCCCTGAATGTCTCCAGTTACCATAACACTGTATAATTTGAGACGTTCATTTATTTTCAATAGGTTTCTCAAGTTACACATTTTAATATGTAACTTGAGACAATTTTATTTTACCCTATTATAAAATTATAATAAAATATTAAACTCTAAAACCATAGTAACCTATGTGACTAATGATTACATATAATTTTTACAGCTGAAGGTGAATTTGTTTCCTATAAACCTTGATCCGAAATTGAAAACTGTCTCAAGTTACCCCAAACTACGGTATGTATTTTCGGGGAGAAAACCACCAAAAGAAATTTCAAAATGTTGAAAAATGTTAATATTAATGATAATTATTCATTCCGTTCCCTGATTGTTATCTTACAAATAGAAAGTAGATTATTTATATAAATGATAATCAATCATCTTCTTCCAAATCGTACTACCTAATCTATGATATTCCACTGATTTTACACTCATATCTTTATATATATATATATATATATATATATATATATATATATATATATATATATATATATATATATATAGATTTATATATAAGCGAGTTTTCTACAGCATTTTTGGCCGTCTCTCGCATCCTCTTTTCCATGCCTCCCTATCCTGCCCATCTTCCTCTTCTAATCCCCTCCTCCCCATGTCCTTTCTTGTTTGTTTTAACCACTCTCGTGGTGGTCTCCCGCACTTTCGCCGGAATTGTGGTTGCCATTGTAGTATCCTTTTGGGCCATCGATCATCTTCCATGCGTCTTACGTGTCCATACCATTTCAGTCGTCGTCTCTCAAATTCCTCCGTTATAGGTGTTTCTGCTGCCATTCTTCGTCTTATTTTATTGTTCGTGATTCTTTACAACCTTGAAACTCTACAGCTCCTTCGTAAGAAGTCCATTTTGGCCGCTTCTAACCTTTGTCTGTCTCTTTTTGTTACCTCCCATGTCTCTGATCCGTATAATAGTATACTTTGTACAACAATTTCATATATTCTTTTTTTTGTTTGTTTTTGGATATTGCTGGACCACAGAAGAGAGTTTAGTTTATTTATTGCTTGTTTTCCCTGATTAATGCGATGGGTTATTTCTTTTTTGCTGGATCCTTCTTTTGTTATTTTCACTCCTAAATAGGTGTAGTCTTGACAAGATTGAATTACATTTCCCCTCTATTTCTAGATCAAGCTGGAGGGAATTAATTGACAGATACTTAGTTTTCGAGAAGTTTATCTTAAAGCCTGCATCTTTGTAGGTTTCAAATATTTTTCGCATCATGTATTCTATATCGTATCATCTGCGAAAGTAAGTAGTAACGTATGCAGGAAACTTCCATTTATATCCAGTCCCATGCCGGCACATTTGTTTTGCCATGCCTTGAGTAATTCGTTGATATAAATTTTAAAGAGGGTTGGCGATAAGCAACAACCTTGCCTGAGACCTTTTGTCGGTTTTAAAACTTTAGATAGCCTCCTGCCAACTTTTATTCTCGTCTCTAACCTCTTGTACAACAATTTTATGATTATATCTTTATATTTTTATATTTATGTAGAGTATCTCACTAAAACACTGGTACTCAACTAACTTCATCATTGCTATCCTCATCTTCTACTGATCCACTTTCCCAATTCGTCATTTACTAATAAAATTTGAACAATTCGCATATATGACTACGGCTGACGAGCACTCCTACTTCCTAGTACCGTGCGATAAGGAAGTGCATTCCAATAAATTATTATGAAAATAAAAACATTCTTCACCTTCTCACTTTCAATATTTAGGCGCTAGGTATATCAATATCCATTCATAAAGACAACCCGAAACCGGATAATCTCAAACCTAATTTGGCAGGGAGTTACTCTATTTAGTTAGGAAATCTCGGAAAAACCACAACCCGCCGAAATTTCCAGAACCAATTCGATTCCGATGTGCAAACTCCGGCGAGCGGAAGGAAAACATTCGACGGATATCTGGCTTTTTCACTCAATTTCATTTTGGGGCGTTCTATTTGGCGAGACGATTACCGAATTGAACGTAAGTGCAAATAGAAGAGAGATCTGTCGCTGTGTTCTTGAACTTTTGTTTCGGACAGTATTATGATCGTTTTATTGGAATCTGCTACTGCACCGTTTTCTCTGAAGCATATCAGTGAAATATTGGTTGTATGATTTGAACAAGGAAAACTCTTCAATAATCTTGAAAATTATTAGCAATAACCGGCTTGTTGAATTTAAAAAACTCGATTTTATTAAAAAGTTGACGTTTCGCCACGACATCATGAGATTATATATATATATATATATATATATAGGGTGTCGCACCGGGACTGAATCGATCGATATAGAACAAAGTACGGATCAGATCAAAATTACTATGTTTCATCAAAAATTTTTGCGGCTGTGGCCGTTCTCTGTTATTTATTACGTGCTATTCAGTCCAATATCAACATTGAAATCTGTTATTATTACCTATATGGTAAGGGAAACCACAGAAACCTATACCCACGTTATGTTCGAAATAGGTTCAAATTATTTTGATTTAGAAAAGGCAAAGAATAGGGTACCTACCTACTATTTATCTTTTTTTCAAAAAATTTTTATTACAGCTATGGCCGTTTTCAGTTATTATTTCTGAAAAAAAGATAAATAGTACCCTATTCTTTGACTTTTCGAAATCAACATAATTTGAACCTATTTCGAACATTACGTGGGTAAAGGTTTCTGTGGTTTCCCTTACCATCTAATAATAACAGATTTGAATGTTTATGTTGGACAGAATAGCACGTAATAAATAACAGCCGAAAATTTTTTTTATGAAACATACTAATCTTTTTTAACTGTTCAAATTTTTTCAAATCAATAAATATCAAAGAAATATCAATATTTCAAAAGTTTTGAAAAAGTCACGAATGTCGTTGCGAAACGTTAACTTTTAATAAAATCGAGTTTTTTGAGATTCTCCAAGCCTGTTATTGCTAATAATGATCAAAAAGTTATATATATATATATATATATATATATATATATATATATATATATATATATATATATATATATATATATATATATATATATATATATATATATATATATTTATATTTATATATATTTATCTATATATATATATATATATTTTTATATATATATAAGTAGAGCAGAATTATCGTATAGCCCGCTTTTATGGAAGCAGCCGTTGACACGTGTTTCGGACTCTTTGGTCCTCATCAGAACGGCGTAGCCAAGCATTAGATTGAAAACTTGTAGATGAAAATAGCACAACAAACGAAATCCCCTGCTACGGAAGACAATCACACATTTGTGGCTTATTGTTTTGAACTCTCCGGTTTGGGAAGATTTGGTCAAACTTTGCCACGGAGGCGATTAATGCCAATCCGCGAGATCTCAGACCGAGTAAATAAACAACAACAAAGAAAATTAGTCGCGGGAAAATATTGAACAAGTAGAGCAGAATTATCGGTATAGCCCGCTTTTATGGAAGCAGCCGTTGACACGTGTTTCGGACTCTTTTGGTCGCTCATCAGAACGGCGTAGCCAAGCATTAGATTGAAAACTTGGAGATGAAAATAGCACAACAAACGAAATCCCCTGCTACGGAAGACAATCACACATTTGTGGCTTAATTGTTTGAACTCGCCGGTTTGGGAGATTTGGTCAAACCTTGCCCCGGAGGCGATTAATTCCATCCGTGATATCTAAAACCGAGTAAATAAACAAAAATAAAGATATTAGTCTCTAGATATTAATATACAAGTAGAGCAGAATTATCGGTATAGCCCGCTTTTATGGAAGCAGCCGTTGACACGTGTTTCGGACTCTTTGGTCCTCATCAGAACGGCGTAGCCAAGCATTAGATTGAAAACTTGGAGATGAAAATAGCACAACAAACGAAAATCCCCTGCTACGGAAGATAATCACACATTGTGGCTTATTGTTTGAACTCTCCGGTTTGGGAGATTTGGTCAAACTTTGCCACGGAGGCGATTAATGCCATCCGCGAGATATCAGACCGAGTAAATAAACAACAACAAAGAAATTAGTCGCGGGAAAATATTGAACAAGTAGAGCAGAATTATCGGTATAGCCCGCTTTTATGGAAGCAGCCGTTGACACGTGTTTCGGACTCTTTGGACCTC
>JARQZK010001045.1:7500-26635 GCA_030704885.1 Cynegetis impunctata
TGTTAGATCGTTTTGAAGTTGTATGTCCTGGGTAATATACTATTTTAAATAAAATATAAAATAAAAATATTTCATAAATTCCCTGTTCTTAATTCTTCCTTTGCCTTCCTCTAAGTCTCGGAAATCTGAAGCTTCAGATGGGTATAAATATAAACGAGATTAAAGAAAATTAGTTTGCCAAACAAGATTCATTTTTTTTAAATAACAGGCAATTTGATTCGCAAACCGAATATTACTTGAAGATTTTATATTTATTTCAAATTTCTCTTTACATATTTCATAAACATTCTTTAAATTCATAGATATACTTGTAGATCCCACTTGCTGTTATGCATAATATAAAAACTAAAATGTTCATGATAACCAGAAGTATTTATACCGTTGAATTGAATTCAATTCTTGGAATGATGATTTTCTTCTAATTACGTGCCCAATAAACTAAAACCCAATTCTAGAATGGCTGATCGTCTATAATCCATCGTCGCAGTTCTATAGACAGTACACAAGAATAATACACTTATAAATAGCAGGTCATATCGGAAATAAAGAGGATCTTCCATTTACTACAAATCTATCGACAATTTGAAATCGGGAATCTTTCTGAACTTTATATCCAGAGTAACCAGCTTTTACACTCGAAGGGTGCAATTAGTTATTTGCATAACTGACATGCATTAAAGAGTTTTCCAGACGTAAAATGGAATTCTACGTTACGAATGATAAGAGATTTTTTCGCCCCGGGTTTAGGAAGTGTTTTACAAAAAGCTTTATATCAACCATGCTGGCACAGAAAGTGCTGCTATGACATACAAGGTTACGAGAAATAGTACATTATGTTACTAGGAGTAGAAGGCTATCATTATTGTTGAGCCCAGATTCTTGCCGAGGCGTTAGCCGAGGCTGTGCAAACTGGGCGAAACATATAAAGGGTCTTCTGCTCCGAGTGACATATACTATTTTTTCTTCAAGCGTAAATTGAATATTGTGCCCTTAGTGTCGAACTTTTAAATTTTCTTGGCAAATACTGACAAACATCAAATTAAATAAAAATTAAATGACAGTTCATACCTACTTGGATACAACGCCCATAGACGTTGCTATCATTTCTCATTATTTTATTACTAGTACAATAATGAGCGTTCATTATTTTACTAGTAAAAGAATAGGTTATTTCTAAGATCTGTGTTGTCGAAAATAATATAGATATTATTATACGCTTGAAGAAAAAATTCAATATCAACTTAGTGTGAAAATATAGTCAAAGCAGAGGCGAAATTATTTTATCTTCTCGTAAATATTATAATTTCAGTGATCGATATCCAGACAATATTTTGTTTTGAGTTTAGTGTCCCCCTAGTTTCAAGTAACTGAAATGAGGACAAGTTTCCCCTGTCCGTGAAGCGTTTAAGCGGTCGTAATAATTCTCAAATGTCAGAACATTATTTCTCGGATCATTTAGCAATCCTAGAAAACTTGGAAAACTCAATATGATAAAACTTACTCCTATAATGCACCATGTCTAGACGAACAGCCGAGTAGTTGACGTAGGTTTAACCACCACTTGATATTACTTGTATAAACTGGTATTTTTATGTATCGACAAAAACGTAGTTGGAATATACATCATGGCCTCATACATGAAATGGGTGGAATACTTGTCGGCATTTCGAAGAAGATCTATTTCGATTGCCTAAAGTTTGGTTCGTTGGGATGTGGTACCGCCATTTCCTTGTTTACCGGTACCCATACCTTTTCTTCTTTCGGGGATATGATTATAATATGAATATTAATGTAATTAGCGATGAATTGTGTGGTCGTGCCGGCATGCTGTATATATTTTATAGTTTATATATGATCTCCTTCCACATTGCTCAATTTTATTAACAGCGTAAATATATTTTGATCGTAACCTACAGGAGTAAAAACGACACAGAAGGCGTTTTTCGTATTATGGGATGCATTTTGTTATTGAAGATTTTCAAATGAATTAGAATTAAATAATTTTATTTACAACTATATATGTAATGTCATCATTACTGACGTTTAAAAAGTCTGAAACTGATATATTACCTACTTTCACTTCCCACCCACGGGTGGGAAATTTTCCACCCGTGAGAGGATTTTTTTCTGTTTATTTTAAGTTTTTTAAATAAAAAGTTCATGTACCTATTTGATTTTATTGAGACTTATAAGCAAACTTGACAACATTAGCATTTCTTAAGTTCTTTAGGATTAGTAAACACAAAATTAACAAGAACTGAACTTTTCAAACAAAGGATTAATAATTTCTGTATGTGCACATATTTAGGGATTATTGACATTATTGAAATTGATCGTTATGGTCGAACTATTGTGGGATGCTACAGAAACCATTAATACAAGCGTAATTTCTATGCTTGAAAAGTTCAGTTCTTGTGGTACAGATGATGAACTCTTCATGGTGACTGATGAAGGATTGGAGGAAGTAGTTTCGCCAGAGAGCAGATTAGCAGTCTTCGTTTGATTGGAGAACAAAGTATCTACATAGCCTTCCGCCACGGTACTCGATTTCCATCCTCCTAAACTCTTTAATTGTAGAACATCTCCTCCATTGTTTGTGAACAAAGTTGCTGTTGTACGCCGAAAACAATGCCCGGTATACTCGCCGACGTCATTTAGTTTCAAAAACGATGCTATTTTTTTCGGAAATTGCGATATGGAATTGTGTCAAAAGATTGGTAATTTTTCCAAATCTAATTTGCATAAAAAACCTCTCATTTTGAATTCGTGAACGGAGTTCCATATATTTCTTTACAATTTTAACCCATTTAATGTTTAATATCAGAAACGATCGGGCTTGATATGTTTTTGCGTGAGGAATGATGATGCTGATCTTTTTTTCCAAAATATCAATATCTCGGACATTCATCTTAAAAAGTTCATCACTTGCAGGCTCCCGAAAGGCCAATTACCAAACCAACCTAAAATGTTGAAGAATATTGATGAAAATAACTATTTTATTAGTGTTAGAATAATAACCTTCAGAACAAGAAATTCTTCTGGTGCTTCATCTAAGACAATATCAATATTTTCTTGGGTAAAGGTATTTGATTTCTTCGATTTATAATTGGCATTTTGCCTTTTTAAAAAGCCATTAATTTTCCATACATTGATATGTCAACCTTGTCTCTGATAATTAAGGTTGTTTTTATCACGGAATACGTAGACCATAAGGTTGACGATTTCTTAGTCTTAGCCATTTCACTGAAGTAGGCAAGAACGATGTTTTCCGATGCAGCTTTTGTGACCCCTTTTTTGGCGCACCAATCTCTGTACGTATTATATGCTTTACCATACCTCGGTCTACTTGTTTGGGGCATAAGATTTTCTTCAGCTTTCTCCGCTGCTTCCTTTATGTCTGGCGGTGTGCACTCCAGCTCTATATCCGACATTTTATAAAAAAATTAAATTACACGGTCCGGACACTGACAAGAGCTGACAAATTTGAAGTGTTTATTAAACACCCGCCTACTCACTATTGGGAAAATAAGTTATTTGTTGTTAGTTGACATCATCATTCTATGGTTGTCTTTGTAATTTTATTGTTGACGATTGAGAAAAAATAATGAAAAATTTGCTTTTTTCCGAATTTTTGTTCAGAAGATTATAGTTGTAAATAAAATAGCATACAAACCTCGGTGGAAAGTTACATCACTGCCTCGAGATATTAGTTCACTGAGGCGCGTAGCGCCGAACTCTCTCGACAGTAATGTAACACTTCCCACCTCGGTATGTAATATACTATTATTGAACAAGTCATGTTAACGCAGTGTCTTTTGGCAAAAATAGTGAATATCATACTCTCAATTTCAGTAATATTCGATTGCATGAGATCAGTGTTAATTAATATTGAAATATTTGCATATCTTCTAGGTAAACGTCTATATCTGATAATCAAATTGATATATATATATATATATATATATATATATATATATATATATATATATATATATATATATATATATATATATATATATATATATATATATATATATATATATATATATATATATATATACATATAATAATGGTGCTGCCATCTCTTATTTTAGTTTATAGTCACTTCAAATAATTTTTATACTTCCAAGGCGACTGCACCTGATTCTGTGGTCTTGGCTTCTTTTTTCTCACTATGGTTCATCTGTCAGGACAGTCAGTTTCACAATTTGTCATTTTCCTCGTCTATGTCACCTTCCTTCTGTGTTTCTGAATTTGACTCTTTGATTTTTGTGTTATTAATTTATAGATTTGAATGTTAGCTTTGTTGATATTTTTGTGTTTTTGAATTTGTCGAAATATTATTCTGTTGTTTTCCAATGTTGCCATTGTGTAATTATTATATTCTGGGCGGCCTCTCCACACCTAACATTTTAATTTTCTTTGCCTATTTTAGGTTTCACTTTCATCAGTCGGATGAATGACCCAAATTAGTGGCCGAAATATAGATGTTCATTACGAATGATTGTTTGATATGCATTTTGTACCTCTGTAGAGTACCTTGTATATAATGTATATATATATATATATATATATATATATATATATATATATATATATATATATATATATATATATATATATATATATATATATATATATATATATATATATATATATATATATATATATATATATATATATATATATTATATATTATATATATATATATATATATATATATATATATATATATATATATATATATATATATATATATATATATATATATATATATATATGTATATTTATATAATTATATATATATATATACATATATATATATATATATATATATATATATATATATATATATATATATATATATGTATATATATATATTTATATATATATATATATATATATATATTCAATAAAAATGCGATTTTATTGAGAAATTTACGTTTCGTCATGACTTCTTGAAGACTTTTGATGAATTGAAATTCAATTGAGTCGTTTTTATAACTTAAGTGTCCTGCTATTGCTGAAAACAAGCAAATAATCCAACGCAGGCAAAAATAATTAAAATATTTATATTCATTTTGTGTGTTTTCAGCAATAACAGGCCATTCGAGTTAGAAAAACGACTTAATTGAATTTAATTTCCTCATACATAATTTTAAAAAAAAATTTTACTGTCAATATTCCATGAATGACATTCTAAGATTTGAATATATTCAGACATCAAGACTGAATTATAGAGTGTATTCTGCTATCCAACGTGAAAAGAAAATATCTTTTAATGAATTGTCCTAAAAGCAGTTGAAATCTAATTTAAAAAAATAAATATATATATATATATATATATATATATATATATATATATATATATATATATATATATATATATATATATATATATATATATATATATATATATATATATATATATATATATATATATATATATATATATATATATATATATATATATATATATATATATATATAAATATATATATATGTATATATATAATAATAATAATATAATAATATAAGTTTATTTAACATAAGTTTGACAAAATTTCATATAACATAAATTAATACATACCATTTTCTTTCCTATAATATGACAACCTACTCTAATTATCATTCCTAAAATGTAAATAAACAAAATAATACTCTACTCCCACAAAGGCTTTGCCAGAGCGTGGGATAAATTTTCTCTAAGTTAGATAATGATCTGAAGTAACGTCTGTGCATTTATTCACAATCTGAATCCCGACACATCATCCAAGACTGAACGCTTCCTCTCATTCAATCAAGGAGCCGATGAGATATCTAGGTCGTTCCCTAAGAAATTTCTTTGTTCGAACTACAAATAGTTTCCTAGTTTCCAGGTTTCTTATCTCGTACGGTAGAAAATTAAATAATCTATTTCCCAGATATTCGAAAGATCGGCGCCCCACAGTACTAGAGAAAAAAGCCGTCCTAGTCTTTTGCTGCGTAACACACCTGGTCTCATAGTTGTGTTCCACATAACTCAATTTCAACCTTTCCTCATATTTTCTTATTACACTCTTCAGAAAAAAAAGCTGCCTTATATCCAAAACATCTGCTTCCCTATATAAATTATCCGATGGATAATCACTTGGCTTGCCAAGCATTAATTTTAGTAACCTCTTTTGGATTCTTTCTAATTTTATTATATGACACCTTGCAGCTGAGCCCCACAACAAATTCCCATATGTCAATCTACTTTCAACTAAAGCATAATATACTATTTTCAATCTTGAAGGGTCTAGAACACGTCTAAGAAATCTAAAATTTTGCAGCAGTCCTCTCAAGCCAGATATCATACCATTTATATGAGAATTCCATCTCATATGTCTGTCTATTATAATACCGAGGTACTTCACTTGATCTCTCGTTAAGATTTCAATAATACCACCATCTCTATAAATTCTCAGTTTATCATATTTGGGGACATTATTTGCGAAACAGCTGAAGGTCAAAAAACACGTTTTATTAAAATTAATTGTTAGAAATTTATCACTGAATGCATATATATATATACATATATATATATATATATATATATATATATATATATATATATATATATATATATATATATATATATATATATATGTATATATATATATATATATATATATATATATATATATATAAATATATAAATATATAAATATATATGTATATTTATGTATATATATATATATACATATATATATATATATATATATATATATATATATTTAGATTTATATATATATATATATATATATATATATATATATATATAGATATATATATATATATATATATATATATATATATATATATATCTATATATATATATAATATATATATATATATATATATATATATATATATATATATATATATATATATATATATATATGTATATATATATATATATATATATATATATATATATATACATATATATATATATATATATATATAAATATATATATATATATATATATATATATATATATACATATATTCATATATGCATATATAAGAATACATTTTTTTTTATTTAAAAATCGAAATTTCAACTTTTCTTTTAGAAATATATAGAATGCCTAAGATTTTTAAGTTTTGACATTAGGAGATACTTTAACTATAATCATTAACCAAAAGTTTTTCATCAATCCAATGAAAACTGTACTCTGTAGAGGAACATTGATAGAAATAGTAGTTATTTTCAGCAATATATATTAATTATTTCTGAGAACTTTTTCCGGAGTTTGATGAGTAATATGTACTCGTAATTCAAGGAATAAGCTAAAGTCATTCTTTAAGTATATATAATTTCAGGTAGTTGAATATAACTTGAATTGTTTTGTTAATTCTGTGCTTTTTCTCATTAGCAATGGAAGCTTTCAAGTAATATCATACACCAAACATCAAAAAAATTGACTATTAATACCATCAGTTGTTGTCTTCACATTTAAATTGATGTAGAATAGAAACAGCTTCGTACCAGTTGTAGTTAAATGTGAGAATTGCTCTTGACTTTCTGTAACTTTGTAACAGATTAGTTTACGTGATCTGCTAAACTGATACTAGTGAAAGGATAGCATACGTACATGTAATACTATTTCTCCTCTTTCTCATATTCGAATATTGGTGGTTTCACCCAGACTTCCCGGATCCATACCACACCTGGGTGGTTTGATTCGGTTTTGACTGTAACAATAGGTTCGAATCACTATTGTCAAAACTTTCTTGTAGTGTTGCACCACTGAGGTAAATCGCGGTTGTCTTCGAGTCAATTCATCAATGCTATTTGAGAAGATCCTCCGTTGCAGTGACATGTCATATATCAAAATGCAACAAAACCCAATTTGGGTGTCCGAAGCAGTATTTTGGGCATATCGCCCTTTTTGTTGTCGCATTTGAACAATGAATAAGAAGCGCTAAAAGGTCCATTGATTTTTGTGTTTGTGTCATACTTCGTTGCACCGAACCAGTGCCGTGCGGTATACACAACTCAAGGGAACACAAACGACAAAACGTATTATCGTCATTCAAAATCCATTCGAAAATTTAAGCATAAGGCAAATGTTGATACGGAAACATCTATGTATGTTGGATTAATCAGCAATTTTGGATCAAAGAAATAATTAATTCGAATAACATTTTATGTGCGAAATAGTGGTTTTTGAGTTCGTTTTACTTTCTTCAATGTTAAGTTTTGTATAAATCAAAGTATCGTAGTTGAAAATAACAAAAAAAATATTCGAACGACATGAGCATGTCTTTCATCGTTCTGAGCATTCAATCACGCTATGGTTCAAGTTATACTCTTCTTGACATACTTGCACTACCATTGGTGTAGTTGCTTTAATGTTGGAATCTATTTCACTTTCTCTAAAATCATTTTATACATGGGAGAAATTCGATCAATATAACTAGTTCTCAACGGTCCGATTAAACAAGATGGCGGCATTGTAAGTGACTCAAGTGTTGGCAACCATTGAGCAACATATTATGGTAAAGTCACGATTCTCTGACTTCTGTCCTAACAAAATGACAAAATGCACAGCATTTTTCGTGGAGTGATCACAAAAATAAGTTTTGGATTCAAGGTTTCGGCCAAGCGTAGGTCCTAGGAGTCAGACAGGCAGATTAGTGACTTCGTTAACTTCGTTTAAACTAAGAACTTACTATGCAGGATGATCGGTAATCAGTCATGAGACTGAATCATAAGAAATAAATATTCTTTCAAATTTTTGTCTACAATACTTTATTAGGTACTCAAAATATTATCTCTGAAGAGGATAGAGGTATATTTTCTAAATTTTAATAGTCATGTTTCGATAACTTATTAACAACAATAAATCAACTGTGAAATTATATAATTACAGTTCTTCTGCACGAACTCTTTCTGTGAATTTAATGGAACACTGTAAAATAACTTAGCAAATTGAAGGTTGATAGATAAAACTGTATCATACTATTACACAACCATTTCAACTTGAAATAATTGAATGAAACTTTGATAATGAATTGAAAGAGAAATAGCGTCTCAACCGAAGTTACATATGGAGTTACTAATAAAATCTTTTTTGGACTGCTGACTAATCACTTGCTGATAGCAAATGTGGTTTTAATAATAATAATAGATGAATTTAATTCAAATAAATAACTCTGAATGAAAATCAATCATTCAATAATTCATTTAATTTTATTTTAATCAATTACATTAACGGAGTTATAGGGACATTCGGTGAAAATTGAATTATCTATATTTCTATCGAATACAAAATTCAAATTAATAAACAACTCTCCTGGTGTAGAAAAAACATTTTAGATATTCGAAAACACAGAACAAATCCCAATTTACTAAAAAAGAATTGAATGAAACCAAGATATATTTCTGTACCTGAAATTAACGCCGCCACTGCCTACGTGTCAAAACAACAATACCGTGCATATTGAATAAAAGTCAATGTTGCGGCAGGTGGTACATACATATATCCCATTTGGCAAGTTGCGTGGTCTATAACGAGTATCCACACAAACTTTTAACCAACAGAATGGCGTCATTATGCGAAAACCCAAACAAGAAGAAAAGTTGTGGTAGGTAGTAAAGGGCGCTTTAGAAAATGGATGCGGTTTCATCTGATATTTACGAGGATCTATTCAGTTAATCGTCGATTTATTAGGTCTTCGACAGTTTCTTGAATTTTCTCGGAGGCTATTGGAATAATGTATACCTATATAAATTTTAACACATCCGACTGGTATCGTGAGTTTATTTATTTCTAACTAATTGTGTTCGCGAAATCGCCAAAATGGAATTCAATTCTTGCAGTTATTCGTCAGCGATAACTCAATTTCGGACACGCGAGGTTGTGTATCGCGTGGCTACCTATTTCGTAGACGCATGCGCCACACCCCTCGATCTACTGTAAGCTGCCATTTACAGAAATATGAACTAGTTGTCCAAACAATGGAGTTTCGAAAACTACACATCCGATTTCTTTTA
Organism: Cynegetis impunctata; assembly: GCA_030704885.1. Taxonomy (NCBI): domain Eukaryota; kingdom Metazoa; phylum Arthropoda; class Insecta; order Coleoptera; family Coccinellidae; genus Cynegetis; species Cynegetis impunctata. The sequence continues at coordinate 17,528 of JARQZK010001045.1, forward strand.
CCTGCATTTAGAATGAAGTTTCATGGTCGACACATTATATTTCATATCACTTTTCATGGAGACCAATTTTGCAATAAGTTGACTAAGAAAAAAAGTCGAGATAATGCGTTTTTTACGAATGCTGCCTTAACAGTGAGAAACATTTGAATGTTTTCTATGGAGAAGCTGTAGAACTCAAAAAGTTCTGTAAAAAAATTCGCGAAGACATTATTATATCTCTATGATAAGATTAATACATAATTTGAATTTCACGCGGGCGTATCCGTGGTTCCAGCTTATATTTTATAAATTTGTGTATTAACCTTAATATATAGATACCTATATGTCGTCGCGGACTGTTTAAATATATATTTCAGTTCTAAAAATTTCACGAGAGAAACATTAAGATAATTCGTACAGTTAAGGAAGCGTTTGTGAAAAGTGCATTTGCTCGACCGTTTTTTCGTCGACTTCAGTTGCAAAATTTCTCGCCACGAGAAGATTTTTATTTAGAGAGATAACATATAGCCCATGTCTACCCTGAAAGTCAATGAAATCGAATGAGTTATTTCGAAGATAACCTCCTATACCGAAACATACAAACTTACACACTTACAAGGTTAGTGACTTACGAAATTACAAACTTACGAACATACAAGTTTAATTAAAAACTCACAAACTTACAAACTTACAAGCTAACAAGTTAACAAACTTATAAACAAGAAAACTTAAAAACTTACAAACTTACGAACTTACAAACTTACAAACTTACAAACTTACAAACTTACAAACTTAAAAACTTACGAACTTACGAACTTACGAACTTACAAACTTATAAACTTAACACCTGACAAACTTACAAACTCACAAACTTACAAACTTATAAACTTACAAACTTACAAACTTACAAATTTACTAACTCACAAACATACAAATTTAAAAACTTTACCACTTTATAATATTAGTGTAGATTTACGGGAAGTACTCAAGTTAATATATGAAATGCAACACACAATCCAATAGGTACCTACAAATTGTATAAATTGATGAAGTAATTTTGAACAATGATTATAGGAGATAAATTTCATATTTCTAAACTATATTCTAGGTTTTGGAAATCAATGGTTATTCTCAGTATAGGCCAATGAACCAAATGTTTCTTTTCGAAATAATTTAAATCCTTCAAGATTAACCGCGAAGTAGGATTTTGTGCCTGTATTCATAACTAATAATTTGGTTGATTAGTTTCACAAACTGTGTTCATCTCACATTTAAACCTCATTTCTCTTTATATAATTTAAATAAAATTTAATTCATTTGGTATAGTAGCATGTTATGAGAAGAGAATAGGAAAAATATCAACTTCTTCATTTCTATTCATGTCATTTCTCCGAGGTTATGGAATACTTCAGTTGAAAATTCTTGATTAATAGTATGGCAGAATAAATAGAATACAAATATTGCTTCCTGTATATGTCTGCAGGGGATTGGACTACTATTATTCCCTTCATTCAGATAATGAAGTAGAAAAAAGACAACTGGCCAATTTAAAAACACTAGTAAATATGTTCATTCAATTGCTGTGCTTTATGTACCTATATATTTATCCACATTAAAACATAATTACACAGTAGAATTTTGTTGAATAAAGAAACAGGTGGTTTGAGAAGTTGATCTCTGCCATGTGCAATTTGAGTCGAATTCAGCAATACTTATTCTAAATAATGAAGATTTATTGTATTTGGAAAATCTATTTCCATAACCTACATAATTTTCTCTACATTTTAGTTATTTACAAATCAAAACTGCGAGAAATCTTGAAATGTCTACATAAATATAAAGGCTGTGAGGAAAAGAAACTATTTGAAACTACGAAAAGGCTCATCCTCAACATCGACTTAATTCGCAGACAAATTTTTAGTCTGCGGAATGAATTTGGAGGGGCTACAGAGATCCGCAATATAGACGACTCAAAAATCTCTTGAATTTTATTTTATTGTTTATAAATAATTCGAAAATGATAAAATTTTACAGAGAATCAAAGGACTACAAACACGCCACGGTGGGTGACCATGCTTGTGATGTCATAATGTAAGGGAATTTCTCGATATTACAGTGTCAACAGCTTCTACGTCTAAATTGACTAAAAATACAATATTTGAAATTTAGCGCGAAGAATTATTTATAATAGCTACTTTTAGCTAGTCTATGTGATATATAAAGGCTAATTCCGATAATATAACTAAAATGCATAACATCTTGTGGACCATTTAAACACATTTTTTGGGCTTATGTTTTTGTTGTATTTGTACATAAAGGTACTAAGTAAGCACGATAATTTTTTACGTTTGATATTTTAGATATATGTATTAATATTGACGATAACAACAAGATTTAATCGATTAAAAGCCAGAACACTGTATCAACTGTGTGCTACGATTAATAGAAAATAACATTGTATCGTCACATGCGCTTTTGTTGATTCTGAAACAGTCGACCTGTTTTCGGTACCTACTGGATTTAAATATGTATTTTTCGTTTAATATAACTTTCTAATTAGGGGGAAAACAAAAAAAAACGTATATATGATTTCCAAATTTTGGATTGATTGGGCCGATACTTGGTGTAAATTAATAAACATATTAAAACAATGGTTAAAAATAACAATTTACACATTTATTATAAGAAATAACGCATGACGCACGTTTCGGTGTAACTTCACCTTCTTCAGATGCTAATGGCAAACAGTTTGCCATTAGCATCTGAAGAAGGTGAAGTTACACCGAAACGTGCGTCATGTGTTATTTCTTATAATAAATGTGTAAATTGTTATTTTTAACCATTGTTTTAATATATGATTTCCATTCATCCATTTATCACAAAATGTTTTTTTTTCAATAAACCAATTGTCTAGAAGTTGATGAAACGACATTTCTACATTAAAAGGATGCAATTTTCGAAAACGACTGAAACCACTGAATGACACTACGTCAACTGTAGCGTAGGTGCACATAAATGAAAATTTTGAACTCCCTTAACAAGCCACTGAGAAGAAAATTTCTTTTTTGCTTCATTATCCCTCCAAAATGCCCTATCTCTGAAACTTTTCAAAAATCGTAGTGAACATAATATATGACATAAATATACTAGTCATTTTTATAGATAACCGAATTGTGGAGTTCATCCTAGTGTTTCTATTATTGTTATTTATTCAATTAAAAATTCGCTTTCAAAAGTTTCATTCAGAAACATCAGTAGCATGAAACTTTTCAAAAATCGTAGTGAACATAATATATGACATAAATATACTAGTCATTTTTATAGATAACCGAATTGTGGAGTTCATCCTAGTGTTTCTATTATTGTTATTTATTCAATTAAAAATTCGCTTTCAAAAGTTTCATTCAGAAACATCAGTAGCATATTTTTAGGTATTTCAATTGAATTGATCTACATATTAATAACTTAATTGCAATAGCCCCATTGTATTATTCAGAAATGTTATTTCACTTACTTTTCCTCATTTTCTGTGTATGCTGCACTTCTTTATAGTCAAATATGAAATAATTTAGCTAGATTTCGCCATCAACTGTTATGACAAAATGAAGAGAGGACTTACTGAATTATGATGAGAAAACGGCGACCTTTTTTGTCGAGGTAACAGTTTTCTTTCTTTTAATAAAGGCAAGGAGAACTGTATAACTTACAACTCAGTAGGAAAATCGTAGACCAGAAATAACTCGTTTATTCGTTTGCAGCTTTTCTAAATTTGCAAGACGTACCTAACTACCTTCTTCGAAAATATTTTCTTTGTCGATATATATATATATATATATATATATATATATATATATATATATTTATATATATATATATATATATATATATTTTTATATATATATATATATATATATATATATATATATATATATATACATATATAAATATATATATATATATATATATATATATATATATATATATATATATATATATATATATATATATATATATATATATATATATATATATATATATATACACACATATATAAATATATATATATATATATATATATAAATATAAATATATATATATATATATATATATATATATATATATATATATATATATATATATATATATATAATCTCTTGATAATTATTAGCAATAACAGGCTTGTTGAATCTTAAAAAACTCGATTTTATTAAAAAGTTGACGTTTCGCCACGACATAAGTAGCTTTATCAAATCTTATTATTGTATGTCCATAAAGCTACGGTTCCACCGGAGGAACATTTTGTTGTTAAATGTTTCTCTTTGTTGCCATAGGTAGAAACTTATGGCAACATACGTAATTTTTTTGTTTCCACTGAAGCAACTAAGATTGTCAATAGTTGCATATTTTTTAGTAGAAACTATCAACATTTGTTGCCGAAACATAAAATGATTTTAAGGAATATTTAGGAACATGTTTACCAGTTGCGTTCTCGATACGTTTCCACTGCGATAGCAACACAGATTTGTTTACAAATGTTTCCTCTTTTCTTCCAAATTGGAAACAGGTGATAAGCAGGAAGAGTCAACATTTATTGCCGAAAAATAAAGAAATTTTAAGAAACATTTAGGAACATTTTGGAACACTCAAGGAAACACGCAACAGTAACAAAAATGTTTCTTAATGTTCCTCCGGTGGAATCGTAGCTTGAAGGGTGACAAGTAGAAACAGTCAACATTTGTTGCCGAAACATCAAAAAAATTTAAGCAACATTTTCAGAAACACGAAACAGCAACAAGAATGTTCCTCAATGAAAAAATGAAAAAATGTTCATCTGGTGTAACTGTAGCTTAATAACTATTAGTATGATTCAATGACAGGAAATAATTGATTAAATTGATTAAAACTAAACAATAAAGTGATCTGTAAGTTTACGATTACTTTAATTGCAGTGTTACCATGAAGGAAGTTACATATATTTCGAACATAAATAGAAGGCAAATTACAAAAACGTTCAGAAACTTGAATTATCAATCATTAAATCCTCATACTTCCAGATGTCTTTCTTTCATCGCTAAACATTTTATAGTTCGTCCAAAAAAATTTTTATTGAGGTTTTCTGACAAAAATGGATTTTGTTTGTATTGTTGGCTGTGATTTCAAATCTGAAAATTGTTCTCAAAATTTTCTTAAAATTTTTCTGAATAAACCTTCTAATAATGTCGAAAATTGAAGTATTTTACTCTTGATCCTAATTTCTATATTTTGTTCTCCCCTGTACAACGTTCAGAAATTTAGAAGTTTATTATATATATATATATATATATATATATATATATATAATTATATTATATATATATAAATATATATTTATATATATATATTTATATTTATATATATATATATATATATATATATATATATATATATATATATATATATATATATATATATATATATATATATATATATATATATATTAAAAGAACAAAGTTAGTAGGATTTTTGGTTCAGTTAAACAATCTTATGATTATATATATTTCTATTTTCATTAACGTTTCGGTCTGTTACTTTGACCTTTATCAAAATGATTGCATCAATATGTTACCATCACAGAATTGAAAACTTTTCATATAAATCACAGAAATACATTAACAAATTTATAAATACTTTCTAACTTTCTAACTAAAAGCGAAGGCTGACGTTTCTATGTAGACGAAAATTTTTTAAAATTTGTTACTGTGGATCATTGTCAAGTTTTTTTTTGCGTAGTATTTATAAATTGTTAATGTTTTTCTGTGATTTATATGAAAAGTTTTTAATTCTGTGATGGTAACATATTGATGCAATCATTTTGATAAAGGTCAATGTAACAGACCGAAACGTTAATGAAAATAGAAATATATATAATCATAAGATTGTTCAACTGAACCAAAAATCCTACTAACTTTGTTCTTTAAATATAAATAAAATGGTTCAAGAATATAATGACTATATATATATATATATATATATATAAATATATATATATATATATATATATATATATATATATATATATATATACTATATTATTGACTTCTAGTATTTTACAGAAGATGTTGCATATGACTACCATCCATTTCAATGCAGGAAGTATACCAACGCATGAAGGAATTACGGACTTTTTCGAAAAGACCTGGTTGTATTCGGATCGTTTGGTAGGATAGTTCAATGCGATGTTGCAACTCTTCGATGTTATTTACTGACGTTGCATACACTAAACTTTTCAAATAACCCCAAATACAAAAGTCCAAAGGAATAATGACTTTAAGGAATTAAATGTCCGTAAATTACGATGATGGTAGCAACAGTCAATATACTATCATGAGTGAATATGAAATTTACAATAAAAATCGAGATATATTCATGAATTCTGGAAACATTTGAATGGTATCCTTATCATCTTCGTTATGAAAATATGAAGAAATTGAAATATGTTTAATGACCAATTGGTAAATTTGATCGCAATTAATAGTTCATTTAATATTTACATTCGTGAATTGAATATATGAGAAAGAAATATGTTTTTTATTATATCTTTTTTTTCCAAAAAAAGTTAATTACTTATATAACTCATTTCTTTCTCATATATTCAATAATTTTCATTAGGATTATTCACCTTCTTGTGAGTTTCCAATTCGCAAAATTATAGTCAATACTCACCATGAGATGAAAAGCCTACCAAGCAGCATCAAAGTAGCAAAAACTGAGTTCGGAACTTTGAGTAGGTCGTTGTTACGTTATCACTAAAACAACGTTCTAGGTTTTCCTACTTTTATTCAGGCATTTTAGAAAATCTGTATTTATTATCACTATTATTTGGAACTTGAAAATTTCAGTACTTCTAGTAGCTTTTCAAGTTTCTGGAACGTAACTGTTACGATGTGAATAATAGTAGCAAAGCCTTTACAGTTATATTCGCTAGTCCCACTAACTTTGTCTTGTTACTCACTTCAAAGTTTTTATTAATTTATGGTGGCGTTAAAAGTAACTATGACGTCGTTGCTGCTCTTGAAATTCAATTCCTTCAAAGTTATGGAACTATGTAGTAATATTTAAGGTGAAATTAAATATCTCGATACTCACGAAAACTACTTCTCAGTAATTTTTACTTTCCACTTTTCCTCAAAATTACGACAAAGTTCCAATTACTTTAAAAAAAAACATTAAAGTAACGGTTACTCTATAGAGACTTCTTGGTGTTCGAATAGTATGTTGTTGTTTTGTGATGTGAAAATATCAGCTATGAGAAAAAAAAAATTATGGATCAGCTCTAGCGAAAGGGAGAGCCTTTGGCTGTACTCCTAATGTTGGGGACGAACCCAATACTCTGATGTCTTCCTCGCACTTATGAGGAACAATCGTGAAATATATGAGAAGCTTTTCTTGTGTGGCACCAATTTTAAACAGCGACATTGTTTCTTTTTCACATGCAAATGTACAGTTCGAAACACATTCAGCACGCACTAATGGAATTTCTCTCAACATATTTTATGAACCTACTTTAAATTCATAAATATAGTTGACTGTTATGTTTTATATAAAAACTTAAATGTTCATGATAATTAGAAGTGTTTACACAGTTGAATGGATTTGAATTTTGGAAGCATTGGTTTTATTATAATTACATGCCAAATAAACTAAATCCCAATTTCAGTATGGCAGATCGTCTATACATCCTTCGCCTACCTTCTATAGACAGTTCATAAGAATATTTACCTTATGAATATTAGCTCATATACAAAATGAAGCAGGATCTTCCATTCACAACAATTCCATCCAGAATTTGAAATCGGGACTTCTTCTCTAGACTTTATATGCACAGTAACCAACTCATAAACCCGAAGTGATAACTATTTGCGTAACTCACATGCATTGAAGAAGTGTTCCAGGCAGAATGCGAAATATCTTATTAAGAAATATAGAGTATTTCATTCAGTGATATAGAATGTAAATAATTTGTTGATTCTGGGTGAAGAATAGATATTGCAATTTCTTGTTTATGCAATATAATAGAGTGCAATTGTGATTAAATGCAACCCTGTAGATTAGGAAGCCATTATTTGTCAGATAACGTTTCACTGAAGTTCAATTTATACATATAATTACAAATTCGTGTCACTAGTAATGAAAATAGGTTTGCTATCTCTGAAATATTTCAGATACTTCAAACGTGTTTTCTATAGTAGTTATATCTATTATATCCCAAGCAGCATTTTCAATCGATGGTATCACCCGGCGATTAAAAGTGATGTGAGGTTATAGTTACCAGTGAAGGGAACGTTATTGCTACGACCCCATTACGTCCTTCGACCAAAATGGGGAACAATTTGAAGGTGATAGTTACGTAAAAAATACTACCCCCGAACTTATACCGTTACGTTGCTCTCACGTACCAACTACGTGGCAGGAACGTAGCGGCGAAGTCATAACTACTTTATAATATTTGATCCCGTCTACTTTACTTTGTCGACTGCTTCGCCTTTTCTTTGTTTTGCATATTTAGATTAAGTTTAAACAGCATCTCCCGTCATTATTCAGCCTACTCAAAAAAATCATATTTTTAAGGCTTCTTTGAAATATGATGATGAATCTGAGCAGAAATTTTCGTCATCATTGCAACCCCTGATATTTGTGTACGTCGATTTTCCATCCTCATCAATATAATCGTGACGAACAGCAACGCAATATTTTTCATCGGCACCACATTTCTTTGTCTTTGTTCCATCATCGATATTTTGACATTCCTTAGGATTTTCTTTATTTAATGCTTGGCAATCGTAACATTCCAATGCTTTGCCTGAAACATTTGTTTAGCAGTTAACATATAATTCAGTTGCTTGTTAATATGTCTTAACAAAATTTTCACACTGACATGTTATTTGTACGGGTTTGATAAAGTTGATTTTATGAATATTTTATTATTTAAAAAGAAAAGGTTTTTTTGTATATTGATATCAGTAGAGAATAAACTCCACTGTATGTAAAGAATTTGAATCAATCGAATACCTCACCTTATTATATTCCTATTTCGCCCATTTGTTTAGATACAGACACTATTATACAGATATAAGAGGATACACAATTTAG
>JARQZK010001046.1:0-26489 GCA_030704885.1 Cynegetis impunctata
CTGCCGTAGCCAAAAAAAAGCAGCCTAGTACGCGGGCTATCTAACTCAATATCAATAAGAATAGTATTTTGAAGTATAAGTGGATATTGGGGTCTTTAAAACAAGCGTTATTTTTAGTGTTCTAAAGATTAGTTTTCCACGAATACTTTACGCTATTTGTTTTTATTGGTACACTTTGCGTAAAGGCATTATTACTTCAATAAATGGAAAGGAGAAGAATCACTGTAAAATGGTTGATTTCGTGATATGACAATAGTATACCTTTCGTTGTCAAGGAAATTATATGCTATCTGTCACATAAGAGTAGTTGTGGTCACCACAGTTAGAACAAGTTTTATATTGCTTAAAAGTGAGTTCTAACATTGGTTATTTGAATTGTGAAGCAAAATCGCGGTTAATACAGCAAAAATCGGAAATTACTCACAAAAAAGAGCTAACAGACACAGATGAACAAGTTGTGCTTGCTTATCTTCAGGCAATGTCGGAGAAGTACAAGGCGTCGGCTATGTGGCTTATTCATTCGAATAGCATGTTGAGGATAAACAAAGGAGTCGATATAACATTATTTGTAAAAGTACATGCATTCATGAAAGCAATTAGGAAGAATGTCTTAGCCAAATATGCATATGTATTCAAGGAAGACGATTTGCGCAAGTTTTTCACAGATGCACTGGACATTACTTATTTATTTTTGTAAGTTGTAGCGATTTACGGTATCGTTGGCACTTATAGAAGATGTGAATTGTGCAACTTATGCTTACATGATATCAAGGAAACGTATTGCCCATTACTATCCAACATCTAAGACAGTAAAGGCTCGAAGTTTTACTGTTTCCCACAGTGATGCAATTACTTATGTATGTTTGATGAAGTGGTATTTATCATTGCGCCCCCAAAATGTGAGTTCAGACCAGGGGCGGCTATTCGAAGGCGGCTATGGAGGCTAAGCCGCCTCCTCAATAATATTCCGTGTATCACTACTACATTATATTGAATAGTCAGCATTCAGCATATTTTTATTAATCAAAATCATATTATTTTATGCATCTACCTTCCTTTCAACCTACATTGTATAATATAATTTATTAATTACGATAGTAGGTTTTTACATTTACTGCTTCCTGCATTTCATTCATTTCAAGATTTCATATCAACAGTGGCAATGCTGCAGAGGCTTAATAAGGTATAGACGCGTTCATTATTCCATATGCCATGCCAGAGAGAAAAGGAAACGCTGCGAATGAATATATACCTTATTCACTTCATTGAAAAGAAAAGACGGGTAAATGAAACATCGATGGAAGCTAGCTGCTCGGTTCAAAAAGGATACATTAATTCTCACACAATGTCGACCAATCACAACTATAGGCTTTCGGGTAAAACCGAGTGAATTCGTTGGAAAGCAATAATCGTAGTCACGAGTGGACGAAAACAGTTTGTTTTGGTTTTAATTTATTTTGCTCGCGTATTGTTTTTAAAATGAGTTCATATAAGTCAATGGTGACTTAGTGGAATATTTGTTATCTCATAACTTTAGTGCACTAAGTTATGACGAAAAAGTTTTAATACAAACATTGCGACCTACCCCGGAATTGAAAAATTTGGTGCAGAGTAACAAACAACAGAATCGCGGTTTTAATATCAGAAATTATGAGAGACTTGGCTAACCGGATCACAGGTAAAAAATAAATTATTTTGTTGGCAGTGTTTACTTTTTACTAGGGAAAATGTCTCTGTTTGTTTTATTACAATCTATTCTTGGAAAGGTCCTATTTTATTTTTGGCAAGAAAAAACCCTCACCTCCCCTGGTGGTTCTTGCTAGGCAACAATTGATTAATTCCTCGAATAGGTAACAAATTGGTTAAGTAGGTACCTATTTTGCGAAAGAAAAAAAAATTTGATGAATAGATGAATCTATTAATTGGCTGAGAAGTGTTTTTGTGAATATTGTAAATAGGAGTTGTAGGTTTCAAGGCACTCGAAAGTGAAAACAATTTTTTTCGCAAAGGAATTAATATTTTAGGGTGCTTGTTTTACTTTGATTTTCATTAAATTATAAGGCGGTTGAACTTGAAATCCTAAAAATTTTCGCCTATGGTGTAATTTTTAACACCTCTTGTAGCCTCCTTAAACCAACACCTCACGAACCGCTAATGGTTTTGTAATGCCTGGTCCTGGGTGTTAAATGATGCACAGGTTCATACTATACTTTTGGTCTTTATTTATAGCATTACTGAATATAGGCTTAGCGCTGACCGCTCTGGCAGCGTGACGAGTCTATCTCTCAGTCTTACTTACTTACTTGAGATTTCCTCTGGTTCTCATATATATTCATATAGTATTATGTATACAACATAATGCTGATATGCGACCTTGCCTGTACGTGATGTTTACGATAATATTAGGTGTACTAAACATTCTCAGTTACTATAGAGTAATCGATCGTGACTTTCTTCGTTTACTCATCTCGACACTGACCTACTGATCTACATCCACCACACCTCTGGGGCTAATTGAAAGAATTTTATTGAGGTTTACTCGAGAAAATTCTGTCTCGTTTTAAATGTATGATAATTTAAAATTTTTCTTTCAATTTCCTATGCATGGTTTAATTACCATATCCATTCCTGGAGGTGTGCTGGAAGTAGCTATAAATTACAATAACAATTTTTAAAAGCAATTCCTTTTACGTACAATCTCTATATCATGTCCCTATACTTCGTGATGATACGCCATATTTTTGATATATTAATAATTATTTCATTTCAGCCATAGTACTCTATATAATTACTTTTTACTTTAATTTGTGGACTTTTCAGTTATCTGATTTTATCAATTAATATAACCCATCTATATGTAACCACAATACCAACCATACCTCAATATATAAAATAATAATAGTATCCACAATAATAATAACTAAGGTCCCTAAAACTGATTATATTCCCTTGCCTTCCTAATAATTTGAGAGCTTTTAATTCCATTCTTCTCTACAGATAGCTTCTAAAATTCTCAACATTTCGTCTCGCGTCAATGCGATCGAATATTTAGATTCTGTAGAGTGTTGCAACATTAGTACAATACCGTGTATGATTTATTCTTGGCAGCTTCCAAAAGTTCTAAAATACATAGCTAATGGATAGCTGTAGATCGTCGCAACACTATTCCTCCATAAAAATTTATATATACTCATCTATATATTTATTTCTTCATTCTCATTACCATATCCATCTTAACTAAGAAGTGGTCGCTATCTATTATAGCATACAAAAAAAATATATGTTTCATCTCATTTTACCAACGATTCCATCTCGTAATTACAGTAAAAATTCATTATTATGAAAACAATAATTCTCATTAGGCAGGGGGCATAATCCATCCCTGAGCGTCCCTATACGCATTCTCATTAATAAAATTGCTCTCTCCTTTTAACCAGTTAAATAATTGTAGCATTATCTATACCATACTATTTTGGAAACTATAATCAGCCTTAGCAGTACCTATATTTGATAATGGGCTCAAAGTTTTAAACTTTATTAAAAACAATATTTAAATTTTCATATTTTTGTCCCTTCTGACAACTTCAAACTTGCGTATCATCAGGTGAGCAACAGTTTACAATTTCTTAACAATTTCTCTGACTTTTATAATTACCACTTGTGATGCCTAGTATCATCAATTTCATTTACGATAAATTGATTACAAGATTTAAATTAATCAAAAAAAATTAAAACTTTCCGAAGTAGGTCAATGTCTCAGTAAGATTTAACTAAAGATAATACATAATTACAAAATATTCATAATAAAAAAATTTCTAGCTTCGAAATATTTTGCCATAGTATATTCATAAATCTTACTTGACCGCAAGACTCCAAATCCATTCAATAACTCAATTCTTTATTTATATATAAACAATATTAACTCGATAGTGAGTCAATGCCGGTCAGTGTCATCAGATTACCCATGTTATAAAAATAGCAATGTTACAATATAAATAATGTCAATGTCACACAATTCATATTCATTTTAATGCAATAGAACGCGTGATTACTCATTCTCTAATTGCACACTATATATAATATTTCCATAATCTTGAATAGGAATACTTCAAAAAAAAATATTGATATTTATCCACAATGATTTCAAATTAAAGAAAAAAAATTCCCTCTTAAACTTAACTTACGATTATTTGCATGAAAGACCGGAATCCCATAATAACATTAAATCTTATAATAAAATTAATAAATGATAAAATAATACTAGAATTAATAATGATAAAAAAACAATAATGAATACTTAGGTCAGGTCAGTTGTCATAACTTAATGTAGAAAATTCATTAATGTAATAAAGATAATAATAAAAAATTAATGTCTCTTCTTAAAAAAAAAATAATGTCTCTTTTTTCTTCATTTTTAAAAAACATGTCCATTTCACTCTATATTTACACATATTTATACGTCCAGTAATCTCTGCCATTTACACAAGGTAGATCCTACTTAACCTTCTGCAACATCGCGGTTAGTGACTTTCCATTCTACCTGCGTTTCACAGCCAGTATACCCATTCCTACGGTCCTCGTGATGGCCTGGGTCGTCATCTCCGGAACTACTGCGAAGCAACCAGCTTTTCTATGGGCGATGATCATTTCTTCTTCTTCCCATATTTGTTCACTAACTTTCACTTTCTTCAATTACAACAATACAACTGGCAGGATCGCCATGTAATGCCTGGTCCTGGGTGTTAAATGATGCACAGGTTCATACTATACTTTTGGTCTTTATTTATAGCATTACTGAATATAGGCTTAGCGCTGACCGCTCGGGCAGCGTGACGAGTCTATCTCTCAGTCTTACTTACTTACTTGAGATTTCCTCTGGTTCTCATATATATTCATATAGTATTATGTATACAACATAATGCTGATATGCGACCTTGCCTGTACGTGAAGTTTACGATAATATTAGGTGTACTAAACATTCTCAGTTACTATAGAGTAATCGATCGTGACTTTCTTCGTTTACTCATCTCGACACTGACCTACTGATCTACATCCACCACAGTTTAGCCTGAGTTTTCTTAGGGTATGATAAGAGGAAGTGGACCAATCAAGTGGTTGGTATTAATACATTTAGATCATGCCCCTTGCAAATTTTGAGTTACCTTGAATTTGACGATCCTGAAAAATGCACGGGACATGCGTTTCGACGTACGTCCGCTACAATTATGGCGAATAGTGGCATGACAATCGATGCAACGGCAAGTAGGATGGAAATTGGCAGCTGTTGCGGCTGGTTACTTTCAGGAGAGTATTAGCAAGAAAAAGAATGTTTCTCACGTTATTGGAAGTGCGATGAATGGAAGTGAAACCTTATTGACTTCCGAGTATTTTAGCAGTATTAATTTGAACAGTAAGTATTTTCTCTGATTTAAAAGACTGAAATACTATTATTTCAAACAATACAAATGTACCTTTGACATTCATTCAGAAAATTAAGACCGTTAAATATTTGAATAAAACGTTTAAAACATTCGTTAGCAAATATTTGATTTGACGTTACAAGGTGCTCCTACCAGATCAATAATATATTTGAAATTTAGACTTTGTATGTTTGGGTTTTTGACTTGCCATGGTAACATGAAACGCGCGTTTTGAAACTTGGATTCAACCACGCTGAGGCGTACTTTGAATGAACAAAGTAGTGAACCGATAAAAAAAATTGTCCAGTAGATTTTCAAATATTCACAGAGGCTATTGGGTCTTATACAAAGTACACTTATGTTTCAAATTATTATGCAATATAAATTCTGAGAGAGATATTACAATTTTGCTTGACAAATATTGCTAAGTCAAGTGTTCAACGAATAATTCAGTTCTATATACTCATTATAGCAAAACGAAAATGGTACTTGTTTAAGGATAATGCGTTGAATTGAGACATATATGTACATTAAATGAATATTCATCAGCTTCTCAATTATACTCTGCATACCTCTAAGAAGTTGAACATTGCACAAACGTATATTTAATATTCTAAATCATAACAAACCTTTCAGAATTCATTAAAATTTTCAGGCGCTTTCTATTAGAGCTACTTAAGACTGTGAATTTGGAAATATTACTTTCTCAAACTTTGATGAACAATAATTTCATTAACCTCTGGTAGTCCATTGTATCTCAAAGTGGAGTGGTATAGGTTTACGATGAGGATGACTCTGAATTTTTCTTCATCGTGAATAATTTCATTATCTCTGAAATAATAACGCCTGTAAAAACATGAGTTTTTTTATTACTTTGGAGAGATGACCTACCGATGATATTTTCTCCAAAAGCTGCATGTCATTTTTCGTGTTTTGTTTTTGACTATTTCACTAAGTTTTGGTTTGATTCTACTGTTTTTTTCTATTTATTGAAAAATTTCTATTAATAGATCTATTGCTCTTATATATTTTCATGTAATTCATGTTTTCATAGCATACAGACTGGATGAAATAGTAATCACCACGATGAAATCGATTTACCTACCACATGATAAAAATTGTGAGTGGAATTCGAAATGTGATTTGATGTGATTGATGTGGAGGACATGGTTTCTCAACAAGACGGTGCGACCTGCCATACAGCACGTGAAACAATGATGTAACTGCAGGCAAAGTTTCCACGCCGCGTCATTTCTCGATAGTGCGATCTAACACTGATGCACATTATTCTTTGGGACTATGTGAAGAACTACTTTGCTATATACGAATATAGGCCAAGCAATAGGGCATCAAATGAGTGTTTTTTTGACATAAATTTTACCTGTTAACGGACTGTGCCGGCGTGTGCAGAGGAGTCGTGAGATCAATTGTGACATGTTTTGGACTCGCAAATATTAGCAGGGAATTTGTTATGAACATTTTTAACGAAAAAAAGGCACTTTTTTTAGTTTTTTGCGAATAACTCAACGAATAATGAAGCAATCTTGATGCTATCAATAGACAAAATGTAGGTAATAAAATTACGAACAAAACTAGACCTCGAGCGACCTGATCGGATGATTAAAACCCGAGAAAATCCCGGAAAAGTAGAAAATTCAACGTTTTTAAAAAAATTCATAAGTTTGTTTCTTTTCATTTTTTAGGACTGAATCTTCGGGGAATTGTAGTAATGTTTATGCACTTTACGTGTTCAAAAATCGGACGCTGTGACTTAATTAGTTTTGTTGCAATTGCAATACAAACTTTTTAAGCGGTATTTTGCAAAATTCATAGTTGCATCAGGGATTGTCCGATTTTAATTTTCAAAACGGTTTTAAAAAATATAGATTCTGTACAACAAATCGTATATTCTGGTTTTTCATCAAAATTATGGGAAGTACCTTAGAACAGACGGGAAAGTCGGCTGGAAACGGCTAAGCGCGCGGATCCGCTCGAGTGGTGGGGGAAGAAGGAGTTGAGGAGAGGCGCGTATATATAGATATAGAGATACGCCGCGATATAGACCAAGCTAGTTAGTTGAGTACGTTAGGTACGCTGGCTAGTATTTGGGAGGTCTCGGGTTCAAACCCCGGAGCCGACTGGTCTGCCATGAGTTTTTTTCAGAGGTTTCCTCATGGTAATGTAAGTCACTGCATGCAAACTTATAAGGCGAATGCTGGGCCAGTACTAATCCTCTGAACCCTACCCTCACTTCCTATGTTCCATAAATATCCCGTCTCACCTATCCTTAATGCACTTGTACATACAAGTGTATCCTCTGATCTGGCTGAAGGAGTTAATTCCAAACTCAAGCTGCCCGCCTCCCTTACACATACTTCAGGGAGGAATGAAACACGTGTGTTTCCTTTTTTCCGCGATATAGAGATACGCCCCACCACTCGAGCGGATCCGCGCGCTTAGCCGTTTCCAGCCGACTTTCCCGGCTGTTCTAAGGTACTTCCCATAATTTTGATGAAAAACCAGAATATACGATTTGTTGTACGGAATCTATATTTTTTAAAACCGTTTTCAAAATTAAAATCGGACAATCCCTGACGCAACTATGAATTTTGCAAAATACCGCTTAAAAAGTTTGTATTGCAATTGCAACAAAACTAATTAAGTCACAGCGTCCGATTTTTGCACACGTAAAGTGCATAAACATTACTACAATTCCCCGAAGATTCAGTCCTAAAAAATGAAGAGAAACAAACTTATGAATTTTTTAAAAAACGTTGAATTTTCTACTTTTCCGGGATTTTCTCGGGTTTTAATCATCCGATCAGGTCGCTCGAGGTCTAGTTTTGTTCGTAATTTTATTACCTACATTTTGTCTATTGATAGCATCAAGATTGCTTCATTATTCGTTGAGTTATTCGCAAAAAACTAAAAAAAGTGCCTTTTTTTCGTTAAAAATGTTTATAACGAATTCCCTGCTAATATTTGCGAGTCCAAAACATGTCACAATTGATCTCACGACTCCTCTGCACACGCCGGCACAGTCCGTTAACAGGTAAAATTTATGTCATGTTTAAATCCCTATTGCTTGGCCTAATAAGCCTGAGGCAGCTGAACATCTTAACAAGGAAATACGGAGCGTAATTGTTGAAACACGGCCACATTTATAAGAGACCTTTATCAAAAATTTCAACAAAAGAATATCCCTGTGTCAGAGGTTTCGTGGTGGCCATTTGCCTGATGTTGTGATTCACGTTGAATAGGAATTTTTTTCTTTATGTTGAAATAAAAATGTTTGCTTAGTTCAAAAAATAAATGTGTTTTTTTTCAAAATGAAATCCGGTGCTCTTGTCGAACAGACACCCTTTAGAAGCTTGGCAATTATCAAGAACAACGACAAGCTCCTTCGATTTTATTGAATCTCATTAATGCGGAAGGAGTGATTTTCCTAAGCATTTTATGTTTTCTACTCTTAATAATAATAGCTATATTGCAGTTTGCAAATACCGTAACGTCATCATTGATAAAATTCATAAATTACCCACAAAAAGTATTCAAAATTGAAGAAATCTCTATGACAGTCATATATGTCATAATGACTCTACTGCTGCAGTGGTTGTAGTTCGGCTAGATTACACTAACTCTTTTCATAATTTCTTATCTATCCATATCTACGAGAAAAAACGTTTTCAAAATCTTGTTGGGATTTTTACAAGATTTGAGAAAATTATGTTATGAGAGTTCACTGAAATCAACAATACGTTCCACAAATGAACAAGGAAAGTCATTTGACCGTTGAAAATCATATAACAACTGTTCAAAGAGCTTAACTGCGCCCCATATTACTATAACATTGTGGAATATTCATGTTTTTCAATATTATTGTGTAGCTAACTAGAAGCTGTTTGATAATTATGGAACAATTTTCCTTTAAAACTTTATCGTCTTGAAACTCAGAAACTTTCGAACAACAGCACTCTGACAATTAAAACGAAGTTAACTCTAGGTACATGAGACAATCATGAATCAAACATAACAGGGAGAAGCTTGCGTTAAACTTAGTGAGCTTACATGTGAATTCAATGCGGTTATAAATATGCGGCAGAATTTGACTAACATTTACCAGTTTGTGGCTCTCTCGTAGACATCGGTGAATTCTCAGAAATAAATTAAGGAAAGTATTTCCGCTCCTGTTGGGAGCCAAATAATAATCCTGGAGACTTTGGAATTCCTGATTCATTGTTTTTCTACGGTGTAGAGTTTTAGTGAAGACAATGGAATATTCCACATGGATGAAAGACGTGAAAATTGTCAAACAATTTTACAACATGGCTTATGAATTCAAACATAGAGATATTCTGAACCTATACCATATTGTGAACCTTAGAATCCTGTCTAATCTCTACAGCTTGGAAATGTGAACTTGCTTGCTTTTGATTATTAAATAACATTCCTTTCTTAACATATACCATATTAGAGAGATATCGGTAAAACGAATAGCGCCTATGAACGTTATTAACGTCCTGCGGTATTGGTTTTACGTCAAGCGGTATTTCAGTTTTCAGTTATCGGCAGAGATGTTTTACCGTGCCCTAATTCACAGAACCCGCGCTATTCGAAAATGTGACTTAACCTTTTAACCTAGCTTTATGCTTTATTGTTATTGTGTCTTTTGTTTGTATTGTCATTTTTATAATTTTAATTGAATTTGTGCGTTTGCCTTAGCCATATCCGGGGTTTTTTTGAATTATTATTGTTCCAATAAAAGACGAAAATTATAATTGTTATATAGATTCATTTTATTTTCAATCCTTTTTCCTAACTTCCACTAGAATCTCCGCAATGGATGGAAAATGATCAAGACATTCAAACCGCTATTTTGATGAACATTATAAGGGATCAACATGATGTTGATGCCCAATAGCGTTTTTCATTAGACGAAGTTCCAGATGAAGACTGTAAATTTTTGTTTAGGTTTGAGAAATATGATATTTACAGATTGTATCATGCTCTACAGATCCCAGAGTTTGTATTTTATTAATTTACCATTACTTAAAAATCAAATGAAGGAATTAAAACAGTCGTACGTTTGTATTGGTAGTAAGTACAAAAAAACAACAAAGTTACATAACATTTAACAAAACGCTGCGCATACCCAGCATGTTAATTTGTTAGGCGCAATTTCAAATACCGTATGTCGTTATGGTCCGTAAATTAGGGCTGGCGGTAACGTTATAATTTAGGGACGTGGCATTGAGAATCGAATCGCGCATAGGTTAAATGTCAAAGTATGTATGCTCTTATACCGCCTGACGCTATTTGGGTTACCGATATCCTCTCTATTGACTTCAGGCACTCAATATAATTTACGTAGTACCGACTTTAAAACTTTCTTAAACCTGGTAAGGCCAAGACTCTTAAGCCCTAGCGGTAAGTGATTATACAATTTGATACACTGATAGGCTGGTGATTTTTCAAACCTAGCCGTACTTATGCTTAGGTATGAACAACAATTCTGCATGTCTAGTATTATAATCATGGAAACTATTTAACTTTGTAAAATCTGATTCATGGAGTTTAACATGTATCAGACATTTATAAATATAAATACAAGGAGTAGTCAAAATTTTCTTCTCAATAAATAAAAGCCTACAAGAGTCGCGTGGTTTCGGTTTGAAAATTATTCGTAATATGCGCTTCTGTGAAATGAAAATTCTACGACTATCAGCTGAATTACCCCAAAGTAGAATATTATAGGTAATATGGCTGTAAACTAAAGCATAATAAACTTCCATCACATAACTAAGATGCAAACAATCCTTGATTCTGTTCATTGCATAGAACGCTGAATTCAATTTTTTAGTCAACGCATCTATATGTACAGACCATTTCATATCTTGATCAAGGAAAACTCCCAAGAATTTTACATAAGTATTGGATACAATTTTATCATTTTTAAATGGAATTAACGAATTTTCGATCCAAAGTGTGTTGATTGAAATACAGACACTCGGTTTTACTGATGTTCAACATCAGAGCATTTGATTGGCACCAGGCATCAAATTCATTTATTAGAAGTGTACATTTACCAAGGAGCTCCTCAGGGTCCCGTGCGGTGACCGCAATCGATGTGTCATCTGCAAATAAAGTTATACCGTCAGCCCCCATATGATTAGGTAAGTCATTAATGAATAACATAAACAGTAGGGGACCCAACACGGAGCCCTGGGGAACTCCCAAGTCAGTACACTCCTCTGCAGACCAACATTCCTGAATTCTAACTGCCATGCGCCTATTAGATATATAACTTTCAAGCCATTTCAGAAATGTGCCTCTGAACCCAAGATTGTACAGAGTGGTCCAAATTGGACACTTTTGATAGGAAACACCAATTTCTAGAGGAGTCAGAGAAAAACTAGCCTACATGCTACGAGGTCGATTTTTGTGAGAAAATGAATGCCGAAAACCGCACATTGATATCTTGACTTGTTCGAAAGATACAAGGTGTTTTTCAATTTTGTGCATTTCTGACCCAACCCCGTAACTTGTTTATTTTTGTATATTTCTTATTTCTGTGAAAACATTCTTCAGGCACTTCTTTGAAAGGAATCCAATGGTGTTCCTAGTTTTTCATCAAAAAATATGGTTTGGAAGCTATGACATAAACTTGTATTTTTTCTAATGGACCACCCTGTATTTTTTTACATATTCGTGTTTGAAATGAAATTCTCGTTTCAAATATATATAATAGTTGCTACTTTTCTTTGAAAACATTCATTTTGTGGCTGTTTTCGAATTATGTTAGATGAATTTTCAAAATCTGGGTAGCCATGCCTAAATACGAAACAAAATAATTCTACATAACAGCTGTTAAAAAAAATTACTAGTGCCTATTTTGTAATAACTCATTAATTTAATCAAAAGATAGAATAACAAGTACAGTAATATTTTTAAACTATTTACAACATGTGTTCGAATTGAGCACCATTTAAATCAAAGCATTAATCAATTCTATCGCAGGTATTGAACGAAAGGCATGTCGCACTGCTGCTTCCAACGCTACTCGGGAATCAGGATGGCGTTTATATGTGTATAAGTCCTTTATTCTTCCCCAGAGGTAAAAATCTGGAGGCGTAAGGTCGGGGGATCTTGCCGCCAATGAACAGATCCCCGGTTGCCAAGCCAATTATTGTCCGTAAATATTTCGTTTAAATACGCCGTTATGATGTGTGCGTTATGACACGGTGCCTTGTTCTGTTGGAAGTATTCTCCAATTTGTTGTAATGGCAAATCATCCATTCAACAAATTCCCGCAATATTTCCAAATATCCCGCTGCTGTAAGGTTACCCTCACAGATATAGCGACCGATAAACCTTCCTCTAAAACTACCGACCCAAACACTGAAACTGTATCGGCCTTGATTTTGTGTCTCCACTATAATATGTAGATTTTCCAAAGTCCTATTGTAGAACGAGCTGCTGACGCATGCTGACGCACATCAGTCCATATGATGTTCTGTCCAAAGTTTTGATACGGTTTGAATTTATTTTTATTTAGAATTCGCATTGTTGTAGTCTTTGGAATACCTGTATTCCAACTACATTTTGCGAAGTGAAATATTGGGTTGGTTTTGTATTTCCCCCAAAACCGTTATATCTTCTAACTCTCTATCTTTATTACTTACTGGCCTCGTGAACTTTTGTCCTTGGTTTTGAAAAAGAACCGTAATTAACTAGGTTTTGCTGCAATCTAGTGAACATAATATCCCGAAACGGTTGTCTCCTTTCAGGATATCGGTCAAAAGATTAATGGCAGCCTGAGCATCTTCATGTGATTACACTTTAACATATCATATTTTTTGTAATTTTCATACATTTTGAATTAACATGCAGATAAATATTCTAGTAAGTTCAAAACTCAGTTCAAAGAAGCACACTAAACTTGTGAAGCAAACTGCATTTAATAATAATTGTTTGACAGTACGCATAGACTGTAGTTGCTAAGATAATTTGTTTCATATTCAGGCATGGCAACCCAGATTTTGAAAATGTATCTAAAATAATTCGAAAACTGCCACAAAATGAATGTTTTCAAAGAAAAGTAGCAACTATTATATATATTTGAAACGAGAATTTTATTTCAAACACGAATATGTAAAAAAATACAGGGTGGTCCATAAGAAAAAATACAAGTTTATGTCATAGCTTCTAAACCATATTTTTTGATGAAAAACTAGGAACACCATTGGATTCCTTTCAAAAAAGTGCCTCAAGAATGTTTTCACAGAAATAAGAAATATACAAAAATAAACAAGTTACGGGGTTGGGTCAGAAATGCACAAAATTGAAAAACACCTTGTATCTTTCGAACAAGTCAAGATATCAATGTGCGGTTTTCGGCATTCATTTTCTCACAAAAATCGACCTCGTAGCATGTAGGCTAGTTTTTCTCTAACTCCTCTAGAAATTGGTGTTTCCTATCAAAAGTGTCCAATTTGGACCACTCTGTACAATTTATCGAGGATGAAATCATAGATCAAACAATCAAATGCACGCGTCAGATCAAAAAATATCCCTGCAACATACAAACCAGAGTCTAAAGATTCATAAATAAATTCAACAAATCCAACAACAGCTGATTCAGTGGACCTGCCAGACCTAAAACCATGTTGACAATTGGCAACCCTATTGAACCTATTTAAATATTTCATCATTCGGTCGAATACAATTCTTTCCATAATTTTAGAAACGACAATTAAGATTGAAATCGGTCGATAATTTGCTATTTCAAGAGGATCATTTTTCTTATGTACAGGTATAACAGTAGCTGTCTTAAACATGTTAGGAAATATGCCAGAAGAGATCGACAAATTCATCAAGTAAGACAATGGTTTAGAAATGACCTTGGAAATATATTTTACTAGTTTTGTAGAAACAGAGCCCATGCCAGTACTTTTACTATTTTTAAGAAGTCTTATGGCATCAAACACATCAGCGTCTAACACGGGTAGAAAGAAAAAAGTATTATCTGCCATTCGCGAGACAGTACAAGAATGCGATAGTGAGTTACCATAATGATCCATTAAGCTACGTATACTTATATTTGAGAAATATTTACTAAAGACTGAAGCTAATTCTTTGGGTTCCGAACATAAGGAACCATTTATTTGAAGGTTAATTGCTTTATTCTTACTTGATAATCTGCCACTCTCACGACTCACGATGTTCCACACTGTTTTGTTAATATTACCTACTAGAGTTGACAATAAGATTTTCATGAAATTTTAATTTAGCTTGTTTAAGAGTAGCTTTATAACGAGTTTTGGCAAGTTTATATAGAGCTAAGGAGTTTTCAGTTCTTATATTGCTATACAACCAGTAAAGGTCTTTCATATTTCGGCTGGCCTGCTTGACTTCCGGAGTTATCCAGAGCACCTTCGATTTTTCACACACTATTATTGTTTTTTCTGGACAACACTGGTCAATTTGGTCTTGAATCAATTTCATAAAGCACTGAAAGCCATCCTCCACATTCGAACATTTAAACACATCACTAAAGTTCCCTTCAGACATTGAATTCAACAGTCTATCAAGATTTCCTAGGGAAATGTCGCGGTAGACGTGCTGTTTTTTTTTGGTTCAAGATGATCAACTGGATAGCTACCAAGAAAGCATTCCAGAAAAATTGCCTTATGGCGCTGAAATGAGTTTCAACAGCGTTATCCACCAGAACATGAAGGTTACTGTTTGCCAGAATGTAATCAATTTGTGAAGTGGTAGTTTGACCTCTAGCATTAGTAAATACCCTAGTTGGTTCATCCATAGTTACTTTGAGGTCATAGCATCCAACGAGATCTTGAAGATATTGTTTTTCAGTTGATTGATTCTTAGTGTAATCAATATTCAGATCACCACAGATAAAAATGTAATCAACATTTCGAATACATCGTTGCAAGACATAGGATAGTCTCTGCAATAATAGTTCCAAATTACCAGATGGTGGTCTATAAATACTAACAACAATTACACTTTTATTACTGAAAACGAATTTGATGGCACAGCATTCGCAGTGCACTTCCACTGTTAGGTCAAATACATTTATAATACTGAAATCTATATTACTTTTGATGTAAATCGAGGTACCACCATGATTTTTGTCTGTTCGGCAATAGGCGGCAGCCTGTTTGTAGCCATTTAATGTTGCAAAAGATATATTGTCCATACTACACCAATGCTCTGATATACAGAGGATATGAGGACTGTAAGTATGTAAGAAGACATCTAGTAGTTCAAGCTTATTGTTGATACATTGCACATTTAGCTGCATGATCTTAAATGAAGGATTCAATACTTTGCTGTCTGGAACATGAAGCATAGATGAGTTTGCTAAGGATTGCTTGGTATTACTTTTTTCCGATGGAAAAAATGGTGTACGCTTGCATGAATTGTCCAGTTTTCCACTTTCAGAGCTTTTTCGTACTCGGACACAGGAATGATAACTTTGAAAGAGGCATAGCTTTCAGGATATTTCGAGACTAGAGATTCACATTTAACAGCCGAAAATATTTTCTTTAGGCAGGTTAGTAATTCTTCGGATGTAGTGTTAGGGTTTAAGTTTAAAACGTGAAGCGTTTTGGATTTTCAATACCTTTTACGGTAGAATCACCATTGAAATTTCCAACTACTAATGCCAGGCGCGAGCGCTTTTGGATCCTTTTTTTGTTGACGACTTCCTTCCAACTGGAATTATCCAATGAGTTCACTTTATTTGAATCACTTCGTTCAGTCAATGAACATGACTGTTGTGATGAAATAATCGCCTTGTTTACATCATCCACAGTTACCTTGTTGCTGTTTCTAGAATTAGATACATTTTCACTTACTGTGTGCTGGGCAGAGAAACCCGATCTATGCACTATGGTTTTGAGATCTACATTGCCATTCGAATTAATTTTCTTATTCATTTCTGTTTTAGTAGAATGCTGCTTGTGTACATCCCTAACTGGTTGTTTATTTACGGACTCAGCTGTCGGAATGTTTTTATCCTTATCAGCTACAGGTGTTTCAACTGTATTGAATCTTTTATTGACATACTTTTCCGTCTTGTTAGCTTGTAATTGATATTCAAGCGAATTAATCATTTTTTTTTGGATTCCTATGGTGTACTCCATTTCTTGAAGCAATTTTTGTAATAACATATTTTCTCTCGAAAGAGATTCAACATCCTTATCAAGTAAAATTGTTTGATTAATTTCCTGCGAGCCTCCACGTTCAATAGCCAGATTCATATTATCCAAACACAAATCACACACCCACGTAATATTGACATTCTCCAGTAAAACCTTATGCCATATGTCCTTTAGAGAAACACACATTAGGTGGTATTTACTTTTACATAACTTACACACCGAATATTTAGTATTTACTATAAAATTATCGGAGCACACTTTGCACACGTCCGCATCGCTTGATATCTTAATGATCGAATATATTTTGAAAGTCTACAAAATGAGGTAATTGCTGAAAGAGAGTATGCGATATGATATCCTTAAAGACCTCGTCATTCTCGGAAATTATTCAAAAGATTGGCACAAAGATTGCGAGAAACCGGCAATGTTCAACCTGTCGCATTAAGAAATAGGATACGTAGAAGTCGCAATGAAGAAAATGTCACTAACGTATTGGTGTTAGTTAAGTCTGAACCCCGTTTGAGTATTCGAAAAATTGCAAGAGATCTAGGATTAAATTATTCTTTGGTGCAAAGAATATTGAAGGATTATAAAATGCATCCTTATCATATTATTTCACAACAGCATGAAATTAGCCCAGGCAAAAATTGTAGATCAGATAATTATCTATAAAAAATTTCAAAATACTTTTTCTTCTAAGAGTCGCCGTTTTTGAGATATAACGATTAAAAAAGTTGAAAGAGTTGTAATCGTCATAATATGCACGTTTCAACGCCACCTTTCAGCTAGTGTTTTTTTTGTATTTCTTTCAACTTTCTGAATCGTTAATCTCAAAAACGCTGGCTCTGAGGAAAAAATTTATGAAAACGTTTTTTATAGATAACTAGATGATCTACAATTTTTGTCTGAACTAATTCCATGATAAAACTTACTGCTTTGCTGAAAACTGCAAAAAAACCGTTTTTATGATATTCGAACCCGAGTAAATTTTTTTGAACGTATCAGATCGATGAAGACTTTTCAGATTTCATTTATAATGGTGTTTTGAACAATCCTACCAATTTTCAGATGGGTGCGAATTTTTATAACTTCACTCCTATTTTTTGGTCTAATTTGACCGGATTAGTTTTGTTTCATTATGTAATGTTAACAAATATTTTCATGATGCGTTTCTACTTGTCATTTTTTGTTCAAAACAATTTTAGCAACATAATTTCTCTTCCACCTTACAGGACGAGCCAACAATCAGCAACACTCATCAAAAAATGCCAATATCTTTGGAATGAAAAGAGATATCAGTTTGCGGTTTTGACAGGTCAATAAGTCATCAAATTTGACTTTTCGTTAGCTAGTTAGATTCATAGCATTGAATTTGAAATTTCTCAAAAATAATCATAAATAGAGCTGGGTGCTACATAACGCCCTCTAGTTGCCGATTGGAAAATTAAAAGTGTTTTTGTTATTTGTTACTGAAATCTACATTCAATACTCTTTCCATAGAATCTACGTTTTCGAAAATCGGTTCATGCATTATGGAGTTACAGTCTTTTTTATGTCACAGAAAGAGAAATTCCCCCACCATTTCAGAATAGGTAATACAGAAAAATGACTCTTACAAGAGTTGTGGAATTAGGTCAGTAGTTCCTAAATTTGATATTTTTTACCAGCCTAAATTGGGGAATATTTCGTAAAAAATCCAATTATATTTTACAAGTGGTAGATTGCGCCACCTAGCGGAAAACTATGGAAACATTTTGAATCATTTTTTTAGGGCAGATTTGCACATAAGAATTTTTTTCCCGAAATTCTAGGACATACGGTTTCCGAGATACGGCCGGTCGCCACCCTTAATGAATCACCCTGTATATATATATATATATATATATATATATATATATATATATATATATATATATATATATATATATATATATATATATATATATATATATATGTTCATTTCAATATATTGTCTCTATGCAATACCTAAAAACGATATCACATTAATCGATTTCATCAAGTTCCGAAATCAACAGTAGACAAAGAAGAGCAATTCTCTTCATATTCGAATAGACACTATATTAACTACATAGAACAATAGCCATCTGAAACGATGCAATAATGTCGATGCAGTCGAATATCCGAACTGTCAATAGTACCTTAAATTCAATTCGAATCGATATTTGCCATTTATCATTGATACTATTATTCTTGTTGAATTATAATTCAGTATTGCAATATTATAGACTTACGAAATATATTGTTTCATGTATCTATTATAAATGAGGCAGATGTTGATGCATGAACATCCAGCTTTGCACATAATTCAATAATTTTTAATCAAAAGAAAAATATTTTATTTTTCACTTGTATATTATTTGTTGATTTTACCTTAGATACGGTTGCTATAAATACACTCATTATACCCTATGGCGTAATGACCGGGCATTATGGATCATAACGCCCGCTCATTGTACGAGGAGAAATGAAGCAACTTCCATTGATAAAATACTTCATAATCCTTGTCGTAGACGACTCTGGATTTCTCCGGCAATACATTTTTCGCAGCTTTGGCTGCATTTTCTATGATATTCTTGGGTAAATTCATTTTCATTTCCATTATTTCTATAAGACTACACAAAGAAAGCAGCAATGACATTCACTAAATATGATGACAAAAATATTCACAAACGTCAAAATATCAACAAATGACATGCCTACTATGAGAAGGAAAATGGAAAGTATGAGCAATGAACCGATTTTAAAGTAGATTTCTCATTATAATAAAATAATTTTCTCGTGAAAAATAAAATCTTGTATGCACCACGTGCGTTACTAGATCCTAACGCCCATCGGACGTTAGGATCTATATAACGCACTTGGTACATAAATAACTATTAAATATGAAATATGGATTTCTCAGTCAGAATTAGTTTCGTCTGAGCTGTTTTCTTTTCATACTATTGGGGTTTCGAAAAAAAATTATCAGTTTTTTCATGTATTTTAAAACTTTGTCATGAATTATACTAATAGGCGATGCGAAAAACCCTTTAATTTTTTTTTCATTATTTATCAATAACTTAAAATTGCTTAAAAGAATCGCGTGACTACAAACGCGCCAAGATGGGTGGCCATGTTTGTGACGTCAAAATGTTGAAGGAATTTCTCGAAGTACGGTGTCAACTACTTCTACGTGTAAATTGACTAAAAATATTCAAAATTCAGTGTAAAAATTAATTATAATAGCTACTTTTATTTAGTGATATTACTAAAGGATTTATGAAGGCTAATTCCGATAATATACCTGATTTATAACATCTTGTGGAAGATTTAAGAACATGTTTTGGGGAGTTCTTTTTGTAGCTTTCGTACCTAATGGTATGGAGCAAGCACGTTCATGTTTTAGGTTTCATATTTTAGATATATTCATGCATATATTGCCGATAACAACAAGATTTAATCGATCAAAAGCCAGAACACTGTATCAGCTGTGTGCTACGATGAGTAGAAATTAACATTGTGACATCACACGCGCTTTTGTTTGTTCTGGAACTGTCGGCGTGTTTTCGGTACTCGATTCAAAAATAAATTTTTTA
The DNA here is from genome assembly GCA_030704885.1 of Cynegetis impunctata. Taxonomy (NCBI): domain Eukaryota; kingdom Metazoa; phylum Arthropoda; class Insecta; order Coleoptera; family Coccinellidae; genus Cynegetis; species Cynegetis impunctata. Next base: position 20,203 of record JARQZK010001046.1, read on the forward strand.
TTTGATAAAACTTTTTAATTAGAGTCGATTAGAGCGAAAAAAAACTAAAAATTATTTTGTTATAAAACGTATAATAAAAATTATTATTAGTTATTTAATAAACTAGTTTATTATTGACAGCGATTAATGGTTGAGATATTTTAATAGTTCGAGACCATTAATCGCTACATTAATAAACGAGTTTATTACAAGATTTTTCCGTCAACCTCATCATGAATTGAGTATAAATTCTAGATTGAAATAAATTTTTATTTTGCATAACAGATACATTTGACACAATATAAATTTCTATGTTCATTTCGATATATTTATATTTATGCTCCCGATGGAACAAAATATGAGAAATTCATAAATGGAATATTAGACATGTGACATTCTGAATAGTTCACATTACCTACAATATCCGATAAGGAATATGTGGAACTGGTGGAAACTGAAGTGTTAATTACGAACGATTATTGCATAAAATTTTTTCCGCAGTTTCTACTTTATTTTGTATAGAGTTAAATTTTTCGATTTGAATTATGAATTACTTTAATCTGTGGAATAAGAGTACAGACACAGAATAATCCAACTATACCGTGCTGAATACTTCTGTGTTTGGTTGCCCATGATAATCATACATTAAAATAGGAGAAATTGTACATTAAAATGGGTCATTAATGATCAATTTCGTGTACGTTAAACGAGACGTTAACGCAATATTTTATTTAGAGGTCGAGGGAAAAATATATTTATTGCGTAATAGTGATATCTACATACGTATCCTAGTCGGTATCCCATATTACACAAAAGGTAAGAGCTCGGGTAAGAGTTAGGCATTACTGGTCTCCTGCTCTACCTGACATACATACACACTTATTTAAATCTAAAACTTTACATGATACAATCATTATGAAAAATTATGAAATGAAAAACAAAAATGAAATAATAACATCATTGATCTAACTTTGACATCCGTATTTTGAAACAAAAAAGTTTTTTTTTATTAATTCTTAACTCAACCTGCCCGATGATGGTCTAGTGACCGAAATTGCAATCGCAGTGTTATATTTTTCAAAGTATTTTTGTGTCACTCGACGTATTTTCTTATAACACCACTCGAGCTCCGCTCTCGTGGATGTTTCGCAAAATACGTCTCGTGACTCGGAAGTATAATTGATTATTTTCGATAGTCTTGTGATATTATAACTGATAATAAACGTAGTAAATTTAAGTTTTGTTTTTGTTCATCATATTATTTCAGAATTAAGAATAGAATATACACTCTGAAATGATTAATTGCCATTTTTACTTGAAAAATCTGAAAATTGAGGCATTAATCTGATTCAAACTTAAGTAAGAAAATTAATAAATTAAAATAAATGCAACTATCTATTCTAATTTCAGTCTCAAATAATGAAATAGACTGAAAGATTGAATATTCCAATGCAAAATCACTACAACTTTCCGTAAATTTTGAAAGCAAGATGTCAGCTATTTAGATAATAACATTAAAAGCTTATAATAATTCCACTGGACTTGAAGAAAGAAGTTTCAGAATGTTCATTCCGTACTGCTGCACCTATACCAGAATTTCAATATGCCACACGAACTTGAATTGTGAAATTTATTGTCAATTTCGTAACTTAATCTCAAGTTTGAGAAGGGATGAGAATCGATGGAATTTGGTTAGGGTATTCTGAAATCATTATTCATGTTAGGTGTGAATTGTTGTAGCAATGCAAAACATTATCCTGACTCACGATAAATACGTTCCTGAGAAATTAGATTGAAAGACAAGCCTGTGCGTCAAAAAAAAAAACATATTTAGGGCTTGTTGAGTACACTATTGTTTCTATAACAAAATTAGGAATATTCTAATTCTTGTTTATATTAATATTCATATTGATATTTAAACAACTGCTTATATTAAAGGAGTTCAATTTGTTTGAAATACTCGGTATATTTTGATAACTGTTGTTGTTGAAATCAAAAAAGTGAAAGTAAATTGTTACTGTTTTTCTTAGTTTCTACGTTTTGTGAACAAAATTCTTCCTTTCTGGAAATACGTGAACTTTCGTAAATGTGGCTACGTTGATATTATTCTGCACTGAAAAAGTTATTGCAGCATAAAGCTCTACACTCTACAGAATAAACGATTTATTAATTTCCGATTTTTGCGCAAAATAAGATACAATGACGTCACCATCCACTATAATATTTTTGAATTTCTTTATATTTAGTCATTTAGAAACCAAATTATAAAAGATTTTGTACCTAAACTTAGTATTTTCATTTAAGTTAAACAAGTTAAAGATTGCAATTATTTTACACGCCAAGTCTATGTTAGTCAATATTTCAAAAGTGCGACATAAAGTTTGTTTCAGTTAGTAGGCCTTATCAATAATTTGGATGAAAACAAAAAAACACCAGTTGAGAGTTTAAACGTTAAAACTGATACTACATTTTCACAAAATACGAGATATTTCAAAAACCATAAGGTTTAGGTGAATTAAACCTTAATGAAATTGGCATCATTTGTTTTCATTTTAAAATTCAAAAATGAAATAATATACAGGGTGTTCCATTTAAAAAATACCAACTTCGATAGTTTTCGTGTACCTGTACCCTGTACAACATGGAAATATTTTTAAAATTTAGTCCTGCTAGTATATATATATATGTTTAACATTTTATACAAATGCATGACGAATAATGTATTATGGAAACTGCAACCACGTATTTTGTAAAACCATTTAATAAATAGTGTATTACATAGTTCATATACCCATTTTGAAATAATTTTATATATGTAATTTGTCTTCATATGCAGGTTCAAAAATATAAAAAAAGTTAAAATTCGTGTTTGCAAATCTAAATCAAATTACAAATATTTGACAAAAAGTTGAGCAATTTTTTTCAGTATTCAAATTTTTCTTCTAGAAATAATTTTGTTATGTGAACATTCCAAGAATCACGAGTAGATGATAAAATTATTTATTTGTTCTACTGAGTATTTTAAAGTGGCGCTACATGGAAACTGGTTCAACGATTTATGTCTCTGTCCAGAAAATAATGCTCACGTTGTTGAGAACGTAAGTCTCTTATGAGATGCACATTACTTTTTCTAGGAGATACCACAGAGTGTCATATGTTTTAAACGACCTGTTTTATATCGCTTGTCGAGTTGATGTATCTACTCTGCATGTACCGCTTAGATGAATTTCAGACCGTGAACGGAATTCTGCCTCCGACTTGATGAATTATTGTCTTCGATGAGTCGGGTTGCGCTAATAGTGGGCCCCGATAGAATTCCGAAAGTACTCATTGGTATTATGTCGATTGCATCCACAGTTGGGGATTAAGCTAATGGGAATCAATATATTTTGTGAAAGAGGAGCTATTATCTGCTGAAATAATGAAGCACTCAGTCGATAAGCTGGTTCTGACGATTATATCATAAGATTTAGCCTTCACTTCCACAGATCGTAAATATTAAGGAAATCAATGAACCTCCGTACAAATAGAGCTATAGATATAATTGATTGTCTCTTTGACAGTATAATGGTCAATTTTGGGATCTATATCTATTATTTCTAGTGGTCGTGCAGGCGCTCGATTCTTGAATCTCGAAATCGGCATATCTCTGTCGATTTTCGAAATATGTCGATAGTTTTGTATGAACGCGATTCTTGAAAGTCGAATTCGAGATAAATTCGTCAATTGTTGTTCGAGATTGGATCAAATGGGTGAAACCGTTCGACTTATTGAAGTGTCGGATATTACTGTCGAATTTTTTTCTCATTCTGTCAGAGAACTTTTTCAGCGCTAACCTAGAACAAGTTTTAATAATTTAACAACTTCCTTGACATTTTATTTGGTCATAATTCATTTTTATTCTGTTTTATTTGTATTTATTCATTTCTTGTTAGTATTTAGTACTGTTAAGTGTTAGTTTAAAGATGAATCCAAATATAGCATTTGGAGTGGCAATAGAGAACATGGAAGATAATGCTCCCGGACAAATAATAAACTATATAGATGCGTTTCACATGAGTGATTCTAATTTCAAAAAGAATTTCATATCAACAAAAGCCTTTACCCACGAATTGATCGAAATGGTTACATCATATATGCAAGAGCGAAAACGGGCATCTGGACTATCCATTGAAAGAAAGGTAAACATTCTTGTTTGTTGTTGAATGGATTTGGAAATAATATTCACAGGTTTTAGCAACACTCAACTTTTTTGCAACAGGGAGCTATCAGACAGGTGCAACAAAATGTTACATTAGGAATATTGCAAGCTTCCGTTAGTAGAAGTGTAAAAGAAGTCACGGAGGCTTCGAATAGGCCAGAAATATTTGATCGATGGGTTCATTTTTCTGAGAATATTGCAGAAATGAATGACCTTCGTCAAAAGTAAGCAGATTGCATGTAGTTAAAGAGTTAATGCAGTATACATATTTTTATAACTAACTGTTCCTTGCAGATTTTACAATAAATATAGAATGCCAGGTGTGATTGGGTGCATAGATTGCACTCATGTAGCTATATTTCCTCCTCCTATAAACCACCCAAACTTTCCAGAGAATATTTTCGTCAATAGAAAGAACTATCATTCAATAAATGTCCAATTGGTAGGTACCCTTTATAGAAATTAGCCAGTAGTACATTACCTGGTACATAAAGTAAATATTACTTTTTCAGATATGTGATGTCAACTTTTTATACTAATAATTACAATGTATGTATTCTAGGTGATTCTGGCTATGGACTTCGTCCACGGCTTCTCACTCCTTTAGAAAATCCACATGGTTACAAGAAGAAAGCTACAATATGAGACATAAGAGTGCTAGAGCAACCATAGAACGTGTAAATGTTATACTAAAAATGAGGTTCCGATGTTTGTTAAAACATAGAGTTCTACACTATAGTCCAACCGTGGCCTCCAAAATAACTCATGCATGTGTAATACTTCACATGCATTTTAAGAAACATAGAGATTGAGGAAGATGATGAAGATTTTGATTTTAGTTTAATAAATGAACCACCTAATGAGAGGAACAATGAGAATGCACGCGTAAATCCTGAGTTGGCAGCTGGAAGAAGAGTGCATAGTTTCCCGTTTCTCCATACAGTGTTTCTTTGTGAAGCTATTGGAGAACTTGCCACTTAGAAATTCCTTGTCTCTAGTGACCATTTCTACCAGTTGCTGTTTTTGCTGTTGACTGCAATATACTCGTAACTTCTTCTCCATTATATTTACCTTATTTAATTTTTTTCTCCAACAAACTATTTTTCAAATTTTGGATTGATTGGGCCGATACTTGGTGTAAATTAATAAACATATTAAAACAATCATTGAAAATAACAATTTACACATTTATTATAAAAAATAACGCATGACGCACGTTTCGGTGGAACTTCACCTTCTTCAGATGCTAATGGCAAACTAACTATGATTCTCTGTTATATCGAAAACAAGAAATGACAAATTATGTAGAAGGGGTAAAAACAAAGATAGTTACAAATAATTATTAGAAAAGGAAAAACCAATTCTGAACTGCTAGTCAGGTAGTTCGGTAATTTTGAAAAGATTAAGAAGGGGGCTTGAAGTATGATCGACAGCCAAATCGATCATACTTCAAGCCCCCCTCCTAAACGTGCGTCATGCGTTATTTTTTATAATGAATGTGTAAATTGTTATTTTTAACCATTGTTTTAATAAACAATTTTTCTTTCACAGAGAAACTGAAATAAATGTATGCAATTTTTCTTCTAATATGACACTTGACTTCGACAGAGTCTTGTCTATGGAATTCCGTCATTCTGTGTCACAATAATACGGTGTTGCCACTTTCGACATCAAATGTCGATTAATTTTCGAATGTCGATTCGTACTGAAGAATAAGTCCTGTACAAAGCGATCGACATTAAAAGTGAGAAAATACGAATTCCACAAATTTCGATAGAGATTCAAGAATCGAGCCCCAGTCGTCGAAATTCGCATTTAATTCATGATGTTTGTGAGTTCAAATTTATTCAGGTTAACTTGATAAAAACCTACCTCTCTACTTATTGCATATATCAAACACAGGCCTGTATTTCTAAGAGATCGAGCATCTGCGTTCCCGAAAATTACCCTCCACGATATTTTTTCTGGTAATTTCGCCCGCACGCACCTCGGAAGCGCGTATTTTTAGTCGTATTTTATTCCATAAAATACATACTATTGTAGTTAATCGAAGGAAAGTAATCAGGTGCGGAATTATTTTTTTCATCCGTATTAGAACCCCCTAGAT
>JARQZK010001047.1:0-26411 GCA_030704885.1 Cynegetis impunctata
ACTTAATTCCACTTACTTTGTTTACGAAAATAAATATTATAAACAAATTGATGGATGTGCCATGGGATCATCGTTTTCCAGTGTAGCTGTGTGAGCTAGAACCGCTATAGGTACACTTCTTATGTATCGTCGTCATTCAGAAAACATAAAAATTTTTGTATAGCGCACAACAGTAAGGGTAACGATGGTTTGTTCGTTCTAAGGGAGATTATGAAGAATGTCAAAGCATGGAATCCTACAATTATAAGCAACGGTACCAAATTAATGTCGATAAAATGTAATAACATTAAATTTATATATTCGTTAAATTTCATGCCTTTACCTCTATCGAAACTGCCTGCAACGTGTGGATTTTAAGATGTCATAGGATATTTTCCACAATCAAAATTATAACGGGCCTCTTCCAAATTACGAATTTTATGCACCTGACGCGATGAACACTACTGACCGCGAAAAATTTCTTGTTTGGTATAATGAAATGGTATATTCGAATTTTATTTTTAATATGGATACAGAAATACAGAAATATTGTGTTTCGGATGTTAATATTTTGAGGAAAGCATGTTTAAAATTCAGAGATACTTTTATATCGTCCTCAGATTCCTTTTTAGAGACTGTTACAATAGCTGGTGCATGTAATATAGTATATAGACGAAAATTTCTTTAAAAAAATACCATAGGCTTAATACCCCCTAAGGGTTATAGAATGAAAGATAATTCATCTATGGGTGCTTTTAAATAGCTGTTGTATATGCAGGGTGTTTTGAATACCAATATACAGCAGGCAAGTTCGGGTAGAGAAATAAGATTACCTGAAGGAATTTTGGTTGATGGCTATATAGAATCCACAAAAACAGTTCTTGAGTATAACGGCTGCTATTTTCACGGTTGTAGAAAGTGTTTTATACAGACTACTATTGACCTAGATCGCGACAACAAGAATAGAGAACAAATGTTTCGAAAATATGAATCTACAATAGCCAAACAACGTAAAATTCGTTCACTTGGGTATATTCTCATTACTATATGGGAATGTGAATTTAACGAATTTTTGAAAAGTAATCCGGGTATGAAAGCTAATTTGTACAGACACTTTGAGCAATATAAAAATCCCTTGAACCCCCGGGACGCATTTTTTGGAAGAAGAACTAATGCTGTTAGGTTACATCACAGCGACAATTCTGATGAAAATGAAGAAATTCATTATTACGATTTTTGTTCGCTGTATCCATTTGTAAATAAATATAAAAAATGTCCTATTGGATATCCCAAGATCCATATAGGTGACGAATGTTTAGTTATAGATTTGAATAAGGCAAAAGGTCTTGTGAAGTGTTTAGTTCTACCTCCACAAAATCTGTGTCATCCTGTGCTTCCCTACAGGTGTAACGGTAAACCTGTGCAATATATGCATGCTCCAACACAACAAGCTTCAACTTTGGAAATGAGCTAAACATAATATTTTCTGATAATGCTATATTATTGATGATCTTTTTTCAGCTCTTCACTTAAACGTGCTGAATCTTCACAACAAACACTCACTGAAATTTTATCACTGAGAAATGCATCACAAATAATGTTTGCCTCATTTACTGTATCCTCATCAGTTAATTCGAAATCCATACGAGGATAATGATTTTCATTTTTTCCATTCATCTTTTCAATATGGTATTCCAACTGGTATTTCAGTGAATTTATTTTCCAGACAATCTCAGTATGCTCCATGATTACACAGTTTTCATACTATAGCCAGTGCAGTATCTTGGATCTATTTCTGTTACACGCATAAATGGCTTTCCACAGATTGCACACTCTTGTCCATAAAGCTTGATATAATGGACTAAAGTTTCTTTGTCAACTATGGTGTCGATATTATGCGAACTCACAATTGTTTCTTCATCGATGATACATTTAGCTTTCTTCGCTTCAAAACATGGCGCACACAGAACTTTATGTGAAACGAATCTGATGAACTCATCAGAACCAATATTATAATGACCTAACTGATTCTGCTACGTTCTTTCGGTAGAAATTATACCACCGGAACTCTGAAATACATCGCACTAACTACCTTTGAATTCACTGAAAGCAAAATATATACTGAGAAAGAATGGGTAGAGATAAAAATGTCAAGGCCACTGAACCAAACTGAAACCAAACTTGAGCCCACTCCTGGTATATTCAAGGTTAATGCTCCCAAGGTCTGTTCTATTTTCAAGGTCAACCAATCGAAAAATAAGCTATCCCCACTCCTGATAAATATTCAAGGTCATTATGCTCAAGGTCTGTTCTATTTTCAAGGTAAACCAATCGAAAAATAAACTATCCTCGCTCCTGATAAATATTCAAGGTCATTGTGTATGGTGCACGTCCCTCAACTACCTCCACTCCTAAATATTGACTGAAGGTTAACCACCTGTTCAAGGTCAAGGTCATTGTGTACGGTGCACACCCATTCTTTACTTACTCATGAACTCAAGTGAAGAGTGTAAAAAGTTGACTATTAGAAGTGATAGAGGTACAACATGATGTCATAGAATCTACCGTAGCACCTAACACGACTAGTGAAATTGACAATATACTCAAAGAAAATTAGCAGAACTTGAGGCTAGAACACCTGAATAGAGAGGAAAAAGAGGAAAATTTTTTCTCTATACAGAGATATTTTTCATTCACCAAAATTACCTTTAAGCTTCACTTATGTAGTCAAACATGAAATTAGGACGACTGATAATATTCCCGTATGCAGAAAATCATACAGAATGCCACAAATACAACAACAAGAAGTAGAAAAACAGGTCAAGGAACTCTTGAAGAATGATAAAATACAACCATCAAATAGCTCATGGAGCAGTCCAGTAATAATTGCCCCGAAAAATTTGGATGCATCAGGAAAACAAAAATATCGAATAGTGGTGAATTATAGATTACTCAATGAAAAATGTATAGATGACCAATATCCTCTGCCAAACATTACAGATGTATTGGACAAGCTAGGAAAATACTTTTCCACGTTGGACTTAGCATCAGGCTACCACCAGATAAGAATGAATCCCAGCGATATCCCCAAGACAGCATTTTCTACACCGAGAGGACACTATGAGTACAAAAGACTTCCATTTGGGTTGAACAACTCGCCAAGAACATTTGAGAGAGTAATGGATAACGTTCTTAGAGGGATTCAAAATGAAGCATGCGTGGTATATCTGGATGATATAATCGTGTTTTCAATCAAATCAAAAAAAATATTGGGCGAACAGTTCATCAAAAAAATTTACGCCAACCTATTATTACAGATTCTTCATCGCAATTGAGGGAGCCATCCACATCGCAATCAGCGACGAAATAATATTCAATCAAATAATTGATAACCCTGGTTTAATACCCGTGAAATTAGGGAAAACACAAAATATAGTTGACCACTGGACAACTATTCAAATTATAGATTTAAGTAAAGTAAAATTAGAATATGACAGGTTATTTTTAGGATATAATAAGTTGAATATTTCATTATCTTATACAAAAAATGGATCAGATATGGAAAGAGAAACTTTAAATTATAAACACTTATTAGAATATAAAATCAATAAAATCAATGAGAAGTTCCAACAATTGACAGTATCCAAAAATTATCGTAAGAAACGCGGACTATTAAATGCTTTAGGTACAGTCTGGAAGGCTCTAACTGGTAACTTGGATCAATCAGATGCAGAAAAATAAAACTCAGCTATAGAAAAATTAAAGCAAAATCAACAAAATCTTATTGGTTTTGGAAAAAGTCAAATTAGTTTAACAGAAAATGCTCTACACATATTTAATAATTCAATGAGTGAGTTACAACATAAACAATTGATTTTGAACAATAAAATAAAACAAATAGACAAATGCTTACAATACACAAACAGTAAAGTTAGTAATTCCGAGTTTTTTGTTTTAATCTTTTCAGTGTTCCACCATCTTATCATTTCTTTCGATATAATTGGTGAAATTTTAACAAATACTGAAAATGCCATATCTTTTGCTCAAGCTTATATCCTCCATACGAATGTATTAGGTCGTAAGGAATTATCAAATGAACTGAAGAAAATTGAAAATCAGTTATTAGAAACCAAATTGCCATATAATTATGATGATTTCATGACAAACTATTACTCAATAAAAAATCTCAAAGCTTACATACATGAAAGTCAAATAATATTTATAATTGAAATTCCTCTTCTAAAAAAAAGTCTTTATAATTACTATAACTTATTCCCTCTTCCGATGAGTCAAGATAACTTATACCACATTTAAATACCCAAAAAAAAATTCCTTATCCTAAGTGAAAAATTTTACTCGTTTATGGACATACCATGTACTCAAATAAATCCAATGGAATATCTATGTGAAGAAACGACTTCTGTCATCACATCCCTGTGAAGTTGAATTACTGACAATTTCCAATCATTACAAATATTGCAGACCAATATTAAGTGTGGTAAATAAACTCAAAATTCATGAAATTGCAATGAATAAGGGGTAGCAGTCAATTCTACAACAGTGATGAGCAAATGACATACGTAATTTCCATACCTAATTCTTGCGAACTTAAGATAAATGGAATTATTCTTCGAAATCATATAAATAGTGTTTCTAGAGTACAAGTAATTGACTTACCAAATATTAAGTTGACAGAAAATTTTAAAAACATACAATCATATAATAATCAACTGGCAATACATCTAGATGAAATAATATTATATATATATATATATATATATATATATATATATATATATATATATATATATGTATATATATATATATATTTATATATATATATATATAATATATATATATATATATATATATATATAAATATATATATATATATATATATATATATATATATATATATATAAATATATGTATATATGTATATGTGTATACGTGTATAGGTGTATATGTGTATATTTGTATATGTGTATATGTGTATAGTTGTATAGGTGTATATGACTATATGACTATATGTGTATATGTGTATATGTTTTTTTTTTTTTGGAGGGGGTAATCCTTTTTACGGATTCCAGGCATAGCTGTTCGGCCTGGATATGTGGCGACTCGACGTAGCGTCATACTAAAACTCGACGCTAACGCCCCTACTCACTAAACCCTAAACCCTTCTCCTTCTTTCCTCTAATCCCCCATGGAAACCGCCGTCAGGCATTACTTCGTGAAGGGAGGATCTAGCTACTGCTCTTCCTTCTGGTGGCTAAGGTGTCAACTTCCTTCCTTCTATCTTCTGCTATTTGCTCTTCTTCTTTCGGTGGAACGCAAGTCCTCGAGGACTTCTGTTGCAAACGTGTTGGTAGCGTTCCAGGCAGCTTCTGATGACAACATTGCTTCCACTAGTGAATCTGGTTGCATTCTCTAGTTCAGGATCCTCTTTAACTCTTCATGCTGTTGATCGAAACGAGAACATACAAAGAAGACGTGCTCCGCATCTTCAGCAACTCCTGGGCAGGCCGGGCACTCCGAAGAGTCATCGTGCTCAAAGCGGTGTAGATACGGTGAGATACTCTCGAAAACACCCGTGTCCCGGTTAAGCCCAATGTCGATCCGAAGTATGAGACGGTGCGTCCACCTACCCTTCTCTGCAACATCCCATTGTAGTTGCCATCGGCCTATACTCTTCTGCCGTTCTTCAATTCTAAGTTCTTCAGGGCTCAGTGCAGTTGACCTTTTTCGTTGGTAGAGGGCCCGTCTTTCCTCTGCTAGAACTCGAAGAGGTAGGGTTCCAGCAATGACGCAGACTGCTTCTTCTGATATAGTGCGGAAGGCACTAGCTACTCGTAGGGCACTCAGTCGATATACTGGTCCAGCTTTTCTCCATGATCCTTGGGTTTCCAGTGCACCAGCCCAAATGGATATTCCGTAAGTGAGCACTGATGTGACAACTGATGATAATAGTAGCCTTCTGCTCTGCATTGGGCCTCCGATGTTAGGCATCAGCCGTGCGAGACTAGCCCTCACTACTGACGCTTTGGCACTGACGTGTTCCACCTGCTGCTTGAAGTTGAGTCGGGCATCCAGCATCACTCCCAGATAACGGATAAATGGTTGTGATGTGATTTCTTGTTCTCCGACTCTCAACTTGATGGTTTCTACCGTTTTTCTACTGGTGATGAGCACTGCCTCGGTTTTATGCTTGGCTAGTTGCAAGTTCATCATGTCCATCCACAAATTGACTCGTCTGAATGTGATATCAAATGCCATTTCTGTCTCTTCGAGGTGCTTTGCGACGATCACGACAGCTACGTCATCCGCATATGCTACAAGTTTGACTCCCGCAGGCAATGCTATTCTCAGGAGACCATCATACATGATGTTCCATAGCAGAGGACCTAATACTGATCCCTGTGGCACTCCTCCGGAGATTTCGTACACTTCCATACCGTTCTTCGTGTCATATTTCAGGACCCTATTCGTGAAGTAGCTCGCTACTATTCTGCGAAGGTATCCTGATACTTTTTTTTCCTCTAGGGCCCGCATAACGCAGTCCCAGTTAGCGGAGTTGAAGGCATTCTTGATGTCCAAAGCAGCCACCAAGCAGTATTTTTTCTCTCCACCCTTCCATCTCGTTCCGGTAATTGCATCCTTGGCTATATCAACAACCAATTTGATCGCATCCAAAGTTGACCGTCCTTTTCGGAAACCAAACTGGTTCTCTGTCAGGAGTGGATCGACTACAGCCTCTATTCTCTGATGAATTATGCGCTCGAATATCTTCCCGGCCGTGTCTTACATGCAGAGTGGTCGGTAGGATGTTCTTCCCGCGGTTTTTTCCCCTTCGGAAGTAGCACTAGCCGTTGCTGTTTCCACTTCTGGGGAAAAGTCCCTTCCTTCAGGAATAATGTCGGTGCTGCCCTAAGGATTGACTTCAGGGCAATATTAGGAATTCCGTCCAATCCCGGCGCCTTATTATTCCCTACTCGATTTCCTGCCTCTATCAACTCGTCCAACGTGATAGTTGGGATGTCTTCAGGGTTGAGCTGCTCCAACTTGTAGGTGAATACCGGCTGTTGGGGAAACAGCGCAGTAACAATCTTTTCTAGGAGCTGTGGACACGTAGGTGATGGCATTGGTTGGCATTTCAGGTGGGTCACAACCACCTTATACGGTCTGCCCCATGGATCTTTCTCGACTTCTGCGACTAGTTCCTTCCAGCAGCGTCTTTTGCTTTCTTTGATGGCTCTGTTCAGTTCTCGACGGGCCTTTTTATACTCTGCCAACAGCTCTGCGCAGTTAGGTTGTCTGTAGCCACGCTGAGACTTTCTTTTTTTTAAGACACTCTGAGCGTAGAATGCTAATGTGATCGTTCCACCAGTGCACCGAAGGTCTTGAATTCATGCCACGTTTCCGAGACATACTGGCGTCGCAAGCCTAGGTGACTCTTCTCATTAGGTCCTTGGTCTTCTCTTCAGCAGTTTCTACGATAATCGGATCGTACTCTAGGGCTACTACTAAAGCAGTGAGGTCGAGAGATTTAACTTTCCACCCAACCGCACTAGCGCTCCTGTTGTCTCTTGTTAGATTCTGGCCAGTTGATATTTCCCATAGTATCGCATTATGGTCGCTGGCTGAGTAGATGTTCAATACTTTCCAAGAAAAACCTCTTCGAGCTAAGCAACTGGTGACAAATGTAAGGTCGACAGTTGAGTTTGCCTCTCCTTTAGTATACGTTGGCGTGTCACCGGCGTTAAGAAGGATCACGTCCAGTGTGGCCATTGCCTCGAGAAGTGCTTTTTCACGTGTTTTTGTGAACTTGCTGCCCCAGTCTGTTGCCCAGGAATTGAAGTCACCAGCTATTGCCACGGGAAAGTGTTTTCTTGCGTCCTCAGTTAGCCGATCAAGGAAGTCTTCGAACTGCTCATTAGAGAGACTAGGTGGTGCACAGCAACTGTAGAAGCGGAGGCCATCTACCCATGCTGCTACGAAGCCGACTTCTTTATTGTTGACTGTTCTCTGAAAAGGACATTTATAGCAGGACCAGATGACGGCTTTGTTAGTGCTGTCGGATTTCCAGGGTTGGTTACTCAGATGTCTATAAGACTCGCTTATAAGTGCCACGTCTGCCTCTAATTCGCGCACAGTTTGCATGAGCATGTCATGCGCAGCCTCACAATGATTGAGGTTGAGCTACAATATCTACGCCTTTTCTACGCCGTGCCGTATGTGTATATGTGTAAATGTGTATATGTGTTTTTTTTTTAGGGCGGAAATCCTTTTTACGGATTCAAAGATAGCTGTTTGGCCTGGATATGTGACGACTCGACGTAGCGTCATACTAAAACTCGACGCTAACGCCCCTACTCACTAAACCCTACACCCCTTTTTGTTCTTTCCTCTAATCCCTCATGAAAACCGCCGTCATGCATTACTTCGTGAAGGGAGGATCTAGCTACTGCTCTTCCTTCAGGTGACTAAGGTGTTGTTATCTTATATACAACAGTCATTTTATTTAGCAAAATATTTTGATTCACACTTAATAAATTTGTAGCTACTAACAAGTCTCCTATTTTTGTATACCTATTGCCCCCTAATATGTGCCTTAACGAACAATTTTACGACTTCTATATCACACTTTTGAAACATATACATATTGCTGAACAGTTATTGAAATGGGGCAGTACAATAGTTTTAATATAATGTGTATATGTGTATATGTATATATGTATATATTTATGTATATATATATATATATATATATATATATATATATATATATATATATATATATATATATATATATATATATATATATATATATATATATATATATATATATATATATATATATATATATATATATATATATATCTATATATATATATATATATATATATATATATATATATATATATATATATATATATATATATATATATATATATATATATATATATAAAAAAATATATATATATATATATATATATATATATATATATATATATATATATATATATATATGTATACATGTATAGATGTATTTATGTATATATGAATATATGTATATATGTATATATGTATATATATATATATATATATATATATATATATATATATATATATATATATATATATATATATATATATATATATATGTATATGTGTATATGTGTATATGTGTATATGTGTATATGTGTATATGTGTATATGTGTATATGTGTATATGTGTATATGTGTATATGTGTATATGTGTATATATGTATATATGTATATATGTATATATGTATATATGTATATATGTATATATGTATATATGTATATATGTATATATGTATATATGTATATATGTATATATGTATATATGTATATATGTATATATGTATATATGTATATATGTATATATGTATATATGTATATATGTATATATGTATATATGTATATATGTATATATGTATATATGTATATATGTATATATGTATATATGTATATATGTATATATGTATATATGTATATATGAATATATGTTTATATGTATATATGTATATATGTATATATGTATATATGTATATATGTATATATGTATATATGTATATATGTATATATGTATATGTATATATGTATATATGTATATATGTATATATGTATATATGTATATATGTATATATGTATATAT
Organism: Cynegetis impunctata; assembly: GCA_030704885.1. NCBI lineage: Eukaryota > Metazoa > Arthropoda > Insecta > Coleoptera > Coccinellidae > Cynegetis > Cynegetis impunctata. The sequence continues at coordinate 9,662 of JARQZK010001047.1, forward strand.
GTATATATGTATATATGTATATATGTATATATGTATATATGTATATATGTATATATGTATATAAGTATATATGTATATATTTATATATGTATATATGTATATATGTATATATTTATAAATGAATATATGTATATATGTATATATGCATATATGTATATATGTATATATGTGTATATGTATATATGTATATATGTATATATGTATATATGTATATATGTATATATGTATATATGTATATATGTATATATGTATATATGTATATATGTATATATGTATATATGTATATATGTATATATGTATATATGTATATATGTATATATGTATATATGTATATATGTATATATGTATATATGTATATATGTATATATGTATATATGTATATATGTATATATGTATATATGTTTATATGTATATACGTATATACTTATATACGTATATACGTATTTACGTATATACGTATATATACATATATACGAGGATGGGATTGCTTCATTAATCCTTCGTGAAAAGAAGTGCATTAAGTGAATATCAATTCTTAAGAGCAATCCGAACTTCAAAACACATAAGCTCATTTATTATCTCACAGTGACGGCGAAATTAGGCAGTACCGGTCTTGAGTTCAACTGACCGTTGAAGAAATCAACAAAGTGCATAGTCAAGAGTAGCGCTGAGGACTCCACTTTGGAATAACGATCAGACGTAAGTTGCAGTAGTTAATCAACTTCCTGTGTTTCCCATGGTTTTCAGTCCAAAACCTACAGACTTCCTATAACAAATAGTTGTAGCAGGTCAATAGTAGATTAAGATTTTGTTTTAAATTTTAATTATTTTAAATTGACTTTCATCATTGATTCATATTTAGATTCAAGATAGAAAAAGACTGAATTGTCCAAAGTTAAAATGGCTGAAGGTAACGGCTTAATGATAGCTCGTGAGTTTGGATCTCTATTGCCAAAATTCTTGGGAACACAAGCCGAGTTGAATTCATTCTTGAATTCGTGCGAAGAATATCTTACGCAATTTTCTAGAGAAACAGATAGTGAAAACATATTGTTTGGCTGTCATTAAAAGCAAATTAATTGAAAAAGCAAATGCCGAGTTTCGATCATCTAATGTACCAAATACTTCGATCGGTATAAAACATTTTTATTGAACCAATTTGGTGATCATGTCAATCTCGATGTACTTAAAAATCAGCTCTAATTTCTGCGCAAGAAACCCAATGAAGACGTTCTAGATTTCATTGAGTTAGTTAAAAATTATAAAATCCGAATTAATTATCGAATTGACGCAGAACCTTCTCTAGACCAAGCTCTGAAATTATTACATAAACAACTAGTTTCCGACTTAGCAAAAAACGTCCTTATAAGTAATGTCTCAATAGATCTACAAACTGCTCTATTGACTACACCGCATATTACGTTTGACTTAACAGTACAGACTATAGAGAATTATATGTCTCAAAAATCACAACTAGATTTGACGAGAACATGGAAACAACCAGTGATTGCACCTCCGAAAACGTTTCCTTCTCAACCTATTCATTTACAACAAAGAACAGTACTACCGCAAAGACAATATCCGACGAACAGTCAGGTTTTCGGAAGAAATAACAAGGAAGCACCTAAAACAAACTTGTTTCGACCAAATAATAATTATGTGGCGTATAATAGACCGACTCCTATGTCGACTGTTTCTGTAAACCCAACAGCCCAAAAACGTCAAATGACAGGTAGTTCACAAATACCGCGTAATCAATATCAGAATCAACGCTATAATCATTTCCAAAATATGGGACAAACAACGAATAATTTCATATCCGGAAAACTCACAAATCTCGACGCGGCAAATAGCAAAGAAAATGTAGATGAAAATCACGAATTTGACAACAGACCTCCAGACGAAAATTTTGATGCCAATGAAGAAGATTGTAAAAAATTTTCGGATAATGGTCTCGGAAACTCAATTGACATAAATTCTATAAATGACATAATCGAAAAAAATTGCTTGCCTCACATCGCAATCGAATATCCGAAATGCAAATTACTCTTAGATAGCGGATGTACTGTCTGCTTAATAGATCCTGAGGTTGCTTATAACAGCATACCTCATCTCATTTATCAAGAAGACACTGATTTAATTACCCCTCACGGACACGATAAGAGTCATAAAAAAGTTTTATTTCCCGTGGACTCCTTTGGTTTGAAAAAAGAATTTCGTTTCGTAATTTACAAATTCCATACTCAGTATGATGGTATTGTAGGCTTTGAATTTTTAAGAAAAAATAATTTTACTATTGACTTACAGAATAATTTTTTAATAGGTGAAAATTGTAGAATACCCATATATTTTCAAAAAGTGATTCCTAAAAAATTATCTTACTCAATAGGTTTATCACGCTTACCCACGAACAACGCAGATGCTTTATCGCGTATTCAATTACAAGGAGCAAACGAGATAAACAATTCAGAAGACGAAATTAGTTCTATGCTTCCCAACATAAATGCTGACGACTTAGGTATGAGTAACGAAGAATTAGATATTCTTCTCAAGAATTTTCGAGATAACACAGAGGAAATTACGCAACCTGAAACCGTGCACAGTAACCTTGAAAATCCTACGTTAGAGTTGCCATATACAGATCAACCTCTTAATTACTATGTAAATCATGTGGTATTTATTAAAACTTCTAAATCTTATTTAGTTCAACGATTAAAGCTCTTCAAAAATCGTAATCGTATGATAGTATCCGTCAGCGAGAATGACGATTTCATAAAATTCATTCGTGAAAATTTGTCACCTGAAAAAGCTTACTGTTTGTTTTTCAAACACCAAGAAATACAAATACCTTCTATAGAACTATTACAAAATAATTTCAAAGCAAAAGCATTCAAACTCAGAATCTCAAGCGTTCTTGTGAAAGACGTAGAGAAAGAACTAGATTAGCTTGAAAAAATTGAGGTAATAATGGAGTTCGCGAACGAATCACTTGCGACAACGGGACAGAATTTAAAAATCAAATAATACAAGGTTTCTGCGATACACACAAAATCACATTGCATTATATCACTAATTTAAACCCGATTTCAAATTCTCCTATCGAGAGATTCCATTCCACACTGATAGAACAACTAAGATGTCTCTCATCAGAAAAATTACCTTTAGCAGCACGAATAAATAGAGCTATCATGACCTACAATAATTCAAATCTAGAATATACTCCTATGCAAATTGTAAAAGGAGACTTGAATTATTCTATGTCTATAGAGAAAACTATTTACGAAGAAATTGCGGATTACATTAAAACTTATCGCGAAAATATGAAAGAAATAAAACTAGTAGTCGATAAGGCACAAAGTAAAAATGAAACTAACATTGATAAACTCAATCAAAATCGTCAACAAGATAAAGACCTAAATGAAGATCAAGATGCTTTCCTGAAAGTTCTTTTTCAATCATATCATAAGCGACATTCAAATGAAGAATACTCGGAATCAACACATTTATCATAAAAATAAAATTAAACAAAGAAAACACTAATTGGTTTTCTTATTTTCAGATGACCCCTGTTCGTATTATCTTTCTAATAAAGCTCGCCGAAGTCAATACGCTCACTTTTCAAGATATGAAACATAATCTACTACCCATTAATTTAGGAAAAATATTCGTGGCCGATCATGCCAAATACCTTTTATTCCATTATGACGTTTCGAAAATATCCGAATTAATTAAACAACAGAGTGAAAATCTGCAAGTATAAATACTACGTATGAGATTGCTGTTCACTATCTCGTTATGGCCAACGCCTCTGTAAACCGAAATGAAAGAACATTAAATAATATAATAACGCAAAAATTTCGTACGCGGGAAGGACTGCTAAATATTGGAGAAAAAATTTCAAAATTTTTATTTGGTACCTTAGACGCCAATGATGAAGTTCTATATCAAAAATATTTCGAAGCTATCAGGGAAAATGAAAAAGCTTTTATAGCAAATGATCGGAAAATACTGAAAATAATTTCAGATACACAGTCAAAATATGTCGATACTATCAATTTCTTAATAAAGAAAACTAATCAATTAAGAAACTCCCAAAATGTGGCTTTGAAAATGAATTTGATAACTCTCCATTCACAGGAGATATCTATTCTATTAAATGAAATAGGAAGTGCTATTAGTTTCGCACGTCTGCATTTATTACACGAGAATATTCTGCCACTATCATCGTTTAACGAAGTTCTGAAAAGAAAGAAACTGCTGCCTGTTACACATTTGAGCGATTATTACGCAGCATGCACCGTTAGAGTATTTATCAAAGATTTCAATATTCTTTTCATTATCACTATTCCTATTTTTCAAAAAATTGAATATGACCTGTACGAAATATACAACTTACCTCTGCAAAATACCAGTGTACCCACCTTGAATCCTATGTATTAACGCTCAACAAGAAAATTATATGGAGTACCGAGGTAGTCCAAGAAGTAGAAAACTTCTACATTGGAAAACAAGATTACATGACCAAACCACCAGAATGTCTTGCACATGTACTAGCTACACTTAAGGATCAATGTAGCCGTATACCAATCTACCCTCAAAAGGACCTATTTCAAATCGAAGATGGAAGTATGATCTCGATAGATAACGAGTTAATAGAAGAAGAATGTGCCGCAGGTTCCATTTCCCATCGTATACCAAAGCTGGCGAAAATAACTTCCAAATGTGCTATAACTAATGGTTTCAAGAAGATATACCCATTAGAGGTTCTTCATAAATACGCCCAAGTCGACCTCATCCCGTTGGAATCGAATTGGACTTATACTACCGACATAGCAATGATTAAAGAAGAAGAAGTCCCAAAATTAGAGGACAATTACCAGTGGGCTCCACATCCCACAACTCTGAGGATAGTTACCATTTTTTATTTTTTTCTTGTCATTGTAATTGTATTTCTCTTTTCATATAAACTTAATATTGAGATTCGTCACCTCATTAAGAGGAATAACGAACTTTCTCAAATAGGGGAGGAGTTACATGAGAGACAACCTGTATCTCCCTTTCAAAATGCTGAATTGTAGTTCTAGACGCTTCGCATAATATGTATCAAATGCTTATTCATCCTTTTTCAGCTAGAGAGCTTAATTAGAATATTAGAACTGTAAGTTTGATTGAAACTCTCATGCTGTAAACATCGTTCTGAATAAAATCGTTATTTTTGAAAATAGTTTCTTCGTGTTGAAAAATATAATTATATATGTATATATGTATAAATGTATATATGTATATATGTATATATGTATATATGTATATATGTATATATGTATATATGTATATATGTATATATGTATATATGTATATATGTATATATGTATATATGTATATATGTATATATGTATATATGTATATATGTATATATGTATATATGTATATATGTATATATGTATATATGTATATATGTATATATGTATATATGTATATATGTATATATGTATATATGTATATATGTATATATGTATATATGTATACATGTATACATGTATACATGTATACATGTATATATGTATACATGTATACATGTATACATGTATATATGTATATATGTATATATGTATATATGTATATATGTATATATGTATATATGTATATATGTATATATGTATATATGTATATATGTATATATGTATATATGTATATATGTATATATGTATATATGTATATATGTATATATGTATATATGTATATATGTATATATGTATATATGTATATATGTATATATGTATATATGTATATATGTATATATGTATATATGTATATATGTATATATGTATATATGTATATATGTATATATGTATATATGTATATATGTATATATGTATATATGTATATATGTGTATATGTATGTATATATTTTTCGCTTTCTACTCTTGGAGTACCCTGAACCCCCAAATCATATCGAAATTGGCCCATCCTGTACATGATTTGAAAAGCTTTCCATGAGGTAAATATTTGAAAATCATTCCATTAGGAATATTTCAGAAACTAAGAAGAATGAAAATAAACCGGCCAAGTGCGAGTCGGACTCGCGCACGAAAGATTCTGTACCATTGACTACGCCCCCCTTAAATATTTATTTTATTTAAATTTTATAATTTATTATTAAAGTAAAAATACAACAGAGTATTTTGAAAATATTTCAGGTGCTTACCTGTTGCCATTGTTGATACCGAGCAAACAAATTTTGTTTTTACTATTTGTTGTTATAGCGGCAGCATAAATACATAATTTGTGAAAATTTAAACTTTCTAACAATCGCGGTTCTTGAGATACAGCCTGGTGTCAGACAGACGGATGAACAGACGGACGAACGGACAGACGGACAGCGAAGTCTTGGTAATAGGGTTCCGTTTTTACCCTTTGGGTAATATATATGAACCCTAAAAACATTCAAACAACTTTCCATGAACAAAATATTTGAGAAATTTTTCACGAGGAAAAGATTCGGAAATAAGAAATAAGATTTAAAAAACTCTTCATGAGGAGAAACCATGAGGAAGAGATTTCAGAAAATGGTTCTTTCTGAAATCTTTCTACTTTCATTTGATGAAGCTATACATTTTCTCGTTGTCATTCCTAACTTTTTCAATATATCACTCAATATGAGCTAGCGAGAATTTCATATAAATGATCTGTTTCTGACTAACTTACCTTTTCAATTGAAGTATACGCCGAAGCGTACGTCAGAATCAGGAGAAAAGCTGCAATATTCATTCTTGTTCGGAATTCTAAGACCTGAAACAATTAGAGCAGTATGAACGAGATTGATATTCTCATCAATAATTATTGCAGTTTTCTGGTAATATTAAACACACTTGAAGGCATCCGAGTATAATGAAATCTTAATTCCATTCGAAAAATTTTACTACTTCCTGGGCCCAATTTTCATACTTAACAATTTGTTTATTATATTCGTTTTTACACTCAAATTAATCTAATTATGAAATGAGACAATAAAATTCAAAACTTTGTTCTCGCCGATCAAATAAAAGCAGAAAGGCAATTCTATTCTATACGAACTTTTCTAAAGAATCATGCTCTATAATAAATGACTTAAAAGATAAAACCCGTTCCTCATGCTATGTTGATTGATGAATTGAATAATTACTTCGTAAATGTAAGTAAAAATATCAATTCAAATATAATTCCGAGTTGTAATTCTCTTTACTTTTTGCTACTTCTTAAAAGATTGTCATTCTCATTCTTATGTATTTTCAATTTTTTCATGATATTTGTTTTTATTATCTATAATAACGGCGCGCATGATTGCTACTTTATGAAATGGTTGTGAATGTCTACACGGTACTAAGTTACATTATTGTCAATGATAATGCTGACAATTCCGTAAAAATAAGTCACATTGCAAGTAAGAGATCTCCCAGCAAAAATGTTATTCTATGGGTTATCAGATATTGCCTGTTTTATTCGATGATATACGGCTTTTTTGAAGTTGTCTAGCCAATCATTTGATTGATGTCGAAGGCCTCTAAGTTAGATCATGTCACATAAAAAATCAATTGCAGAATGATGACTGTACACATAAAACAATGGATTTGAGGAGTGACGTTGCTAAGATATTCTAAACTTAATGCCCAAAAAATGATCCAGTATCTTATTATTCTCATTGTGGATATTGCATGAAATTTGGACAGCGTATCCAAGATTTTGTCTAAACATTATAATGTTTTAGATAAGAGTAATCACTTTTATCCTGGATGTAGTTGGGAAATTGGAGTCGCCAAACATCTGAACAACATAGTTGTTAGATATAATTATAGTATTCAGTTTGGAGCTAATATCATTATCATCAGTTGATGGCAAGTACACAACACATAAATCATGGGAATACATACATCTTGATCTTAATTATCATCTTCAGGTATATATGAAGCAATTTACTTTTATTTTGTAGTAATGAAGGCTCTTCTTTCTTTTTTTTTCGCTGGCATCACTGAATAACCAAAATCGTTGAGGTTTATTAACTCATTATTCACGTGTGAGTTTCAGACTAGTGTTAATACTCTGCGACCGAGTGCGTTTTTAACCACAGCTATTGAACGTTACAAGTGAATTTTCTTTTACGAGCATTTTGATGAAAGTCATTTAGAACTCAATAATCAGTTTGTGTGAAAAACTTTGTGATATCTACCGTTTGTTTAGGAGGATTAATTATCTTCGAATTAGTTGGTAAACAAAAGAATTTCCCTTATCAGTTTACAGCAGCTGATATTAAACGTGTCTGCTGCCCAACTTTTAAAAGCAACCAACAATACACTATGGTGTATTACGAATATCCGTATTCCTAGAAACTTCCAAAATAAAAATATCAGTCGCTTGAGTACATGGGCGCTGAACATGTCATCTAAAAGCTCATTTCAACTCCCACAATGTCTCAAAACACCGAACAAACAACAGCATCTCAAAAGTCTCCATACGTATCTGCAGCCCAATCTATCCCTAAAATCAACTTTCGCAAGCCATTGCCCTTCACGCCGAAGATAATCTCAAACTGCACGATTACGTTCAAGCAATTGGCGAAATTGTTGATATATTTGTTAGAATATTTGTTTCGCCTCAAAAATATCGAATAACAGAATTTGTATATCTGGCTACAATTGGTTATATGAACCTCAATGTAAGAAGGGTAGTCTCACCAACTAAGAGAATAGTAATTTCGAACATATCGCCTAGCATTCCTCACGAAATCGTACTTAACGCTATAGAGAATCTTGGACTGAAACTCGCCTCTCCCATTTCATTTCTCAAGGCAGGCATTCCTGGAGATGAGTATCCACATATTATGAGCTTCCGAAGACAAACATACATCTTTTCTCCTACTGACAACTATGACCTAGAAACGTCTGTCTTAATCCATTTTAATGAAAATGACAACAGAGTTTTTCTGTAGACTGATAGGATGGAGTGCTTCATCTGTCGACAGACCGGTCATGTGGCATCGAATTGTCCCAATCCACAAACAACACAAGCAAATATTTCTCATCCAATCAGTCAATCCTCAATAGCGGTAGATCAAGAACCAGCGAGGTCTTCTCTTACACCTCAAGTAAGCGACCCTCCCGCACTCAAGAGAGGTTTATCAGAGACCCTATCCTCCAGCGAACAAACCAGTCAACCAGAACAAGAAACTCAAACTTTACACGAAGTGGAAAATACCATGCCTTCCCCGAACACACATACCAATAGTACACATGTCAGCAAACAAGCAAAGAAGAAACGCAAAATGGACCTTTCATCGGATCACGCTCTCAACAAAACCGCCAAAAACTCAATCTCCACGGCATATGATGAGGATCCGAAGATTTTCATCTCTTCTATGACAACCTATTAGCATTTTTAGAAAACACTTTCGGAAGCACGGCACGCTACGCTGAAGCAGAAAAATTCACATCGATACACAATATTTACCCCAACTTCGAAAGAAGAATCAAGTATAGAATCACAAGAATATCAAAAAAAAATAAAAGATAAGTTGAAGGACGAAGACTTAGGCAGCCTGCATAGCATCAACTACCGACGAAGATGAACCATCTGACAGCTCATCCCAAAAATAACCAACACACAGATTTTGACTGATACAGTGGAATTGTAAAGGATTTTATCCTCGCTTGGAAAGGATACAATAACTAATTACCGATACATCCTCAGACCTTCTCTGCCTGCAGGAGACAAACTTCAAAACGAGTAATCCATCGAACCTCAAACACTTTACTGGACATCATTTCATTAGAAGAAAAAACAATCGAGCTAGCGGTGGAGCATCAATATACATTTCATCTGATTTGTATTACCAAAAACTTCTTCTCCACACCACTCTGGAAGCTGTCGCTATCACCACTTGGTGTCCACGAAAACTCACTGTATGCAGCGTTTATATACCACCAAATCATAACCTCTCTTATGTGGAACTTGCTAACCTCGTGACTCAGTTACCCGCTCCTTTCATCTTGTTAGGTGACTTCAATTCACACAACACCATTTGGGGCTCCGAAACAACATTCGGAAGAGGAAAATTAGTAGAGAAAGTGTTAACAGATCTAGATCTCAATCTCCTCAACACTGGCGAGAGCACATATTTCAATATGTCCACAGCTAATTTCTCTTCCATCGATCTTAGCTTATGTGATCCAATCAGTGCAACGTCTCTTTCTTGGAACACCTTGAATAGCCTTTACGATAGCGATCACTTTCTCATCGTTATCACTGACAATGAAACCCATTCTCAAAACAACGTCACTGAAAAATTAAACGATCAAGCAGCACCCACAGACTTCTCGAACAACATTGATCTAGCAGTCCACCAACTCACCAACATTCTAACTTCAGCTGCAGAGCAACATGTTGGTACGTTTATTATTCAACCAAACAAGAAAACAGTTCCTTGGTGGAATGAATCCTGTAAAGAAGCAGTCAAAAAATGCACTTCAAAAGATTGAGAGCACATTCGAGGCGAACACTGAAAGAAAGCAAACGGGACTCGTGGAAGAAATTTGTATCTACAATCTCCCCGACACTACAAAGCCTAGTCTGGACCAAAATAAGACAAATAAAATGACACAAAACAACTTATAAAATACCGACTATCCTAGACGAGAACAACGAAGCAATCACCAACAGTCAAGATGTTGTGAATACACTAGCGCAACACTTATATGAAAAAACGTTAAACATAACGCTTCCGCAAAGGCCCAGTGTCCAGCCCGTTATAGATGAATCCGAGTCAACAATTAACCAACCTTTCACCTTACAGGAACTCAAGTTGGCCCTTTCATCTATGAGAAAAACAGCTGCAGGACCTGACACTATCCCAATGATATTCCTCAAACAACTCCATGAAAGAACGCCACCTACGCTACTCAAACTTTTCAACAAAATCTTGTCCAGTCATCAGTTTCCTACTCAGGGGCAATAATCTCATATTATACCTATCAAAAAAGCAGGTAAAAAGGGATCTGCAGTCGATGCATTCAGACCGATTTTTCTGACATGTACTTTGTGTAAAGTACTGGAGAAGGTGGTCAACAGAAGATTGACATTGTACCTAGAAAAGAATAACCTTCTGCATCCCGCACAATCTGGTTTCACACAGAACCGCAGTACCATAGACAATCTTGTCATATTACAAACAGAAATAGCCCAAACCTTCGCCATCCAACTGGATCTGATTGCTGTCTTGATTGACATTGACAGCGCATTTGACACAACAAGCCGAGAAGCCATTTTGACTAAGCTACTGGAATTAAATCTTACCGGAAACGTATACTTTTACCTGAAGAACTGTTTAACCGACAGGAATTTTCAAGTCACAGCTAATGGTAAAACATCGGACATATTTGTCACCCAGAATGGAGTAATTCAAGGCTCTGTATTGAGCACAACCTTTTTTTTATTGACAATCAACGACATGCATGAAGCTATAGAGTCACCACTCAAGTTCGCTCTTTACGCAGACGAAATCCTACTCTTCTGCTCAGGAAAAAACACTGCTAGTACATGCAAGCTTTCACAGAATGGACTGAACAAGATAATGACCTGGGCCAACGGTATTGAATTTAATTTTTCCCCCTTTTCAATTTCGAAATTGATCCGATTCTCCTGTAGGCACCCCACAGTCCAGCCCAACCTGACAATGAATGGTACACCCCTACCAATAGTCGAAACTCTTAAATCCCTAGGAATGACTCTGGACCAGCTGCTCACTTGGACTCCTCATATCAAGAGCCTGGAAGGTAATTGTTCAAACTCCATGAATATTCTCCGAACGTTATCTCATCACCAATGGGGCTGCGGCGAAGAAATCTTACTGAGAATATACAGATCTCTTGTGCGCTCGAAACTGGACTATGGCAGCATACTCTACTCTACATCCAGCAAGACGAATCTGAAATCACTAAACACAATACCTAACACCGAATTGCGCATCTCACTCGGAGCTTTCAGATCCAGTCCATCTGCTAGCCTTCATGTGGAAGCACAGAAAATGCCACTGAATCTCCGTCGACCAAAAGCTCTCCTTCTGTATACCACCAGAGTATCTTTTATTCCAAATCATCCAGTATGCCAATTAATCAGAAATTCAGAGCGTCCTGCTATTATCCGACCCTGAACGGTTCTGTCAATTCCTCAGCTGATAAACATGAACCTAAGATCACTAGACCTGACATCATGCACTCCTTTAGTATTTTCAAACCACCCTCCTTGGTCCAGACATCAACCAGTACTCAACACCTCCTTACACAAATATACCAAACGTGAGACACCCAGTACAATGTTTAGAAACTACTTTTCCGAAATCATCCACACTGAAAAATTCAACCAACAACTATACACTGACGCCTCCAAAGATGATTATGTAGTCACATGCTCAATCATCAGTGAGCCCAACATGTCAGAGTCCTATAAACTTCCATCTATCGGCAGCATTTATACCACCGAAGTGTATGCCATCTACAAATCTCTCTTTGGCTCGATTACTCCAGGCCACAAAATTGCAATCCTCAGTGGTGCACTGTCGGCAATTCAGTCCATTGGCAACATCCACTCGATGAATCCAATTGTTCAAAATATCCAAGAGAGAGTTCACAGACTCAAAACCGAGATGAATATTCCCACCTCCTCTATTTGGATACCATCTTATACAGGAATACCTGGTAATAAAGTTGCAGACCAATTTGCTAATTTAGCAAGATCCCTGGACCTACCTGAAGTGGACATCCAGCTTCACAGTGACATCAAAACCACCATAAATCAGAGATTTCTCCAAGACTGGCAGGCTCAATGGGACAACAACAATAATAAATTATTCGATATCCAACCCAAGATTGACAGTCCTACAAAAATCAATTTAGGCAGACAAGATAAAATGGTCATCAGAAGACTCAGAATTGGTCACACCAGGTTAACTCATGGCTATCTGATGTCGGAGGAAAATCAACCAAGTTGCAAATACTATCACAACACCCGACTAACTGTAACTCACCTTCTATCACAATGCTCTCACTATAGAGAAGCTTATCGGAGATTTGGACTGAAGGAACACCTGAAAGACATCCTCAACTCCTCAACCCAAATTGAATCAACAGTCAAATTCCTCCAAGAATACCAGCTCTACAGCCGTGTATAACCTTTTTTATGACTATAATATTCAGCACACAACTGTAAATTGTACCCCGTGTCAATGACCTCCGATGTCGAGACACGTTAATTTGAATAAATAAATAAATAAATTAACTCATGATCGTGTATTGCATTACTCGACCATGATTCAGTTATATGTCAGCTTTCGTGATTGACACATTGAGTTTGAATTCACAAAGTTTAGCTCTTAAACTACGTATATTGTAGTTTGCTTCCTTTTTGGTTCTGGATGGGACCCTGAAAGCAGTGTCTATTTAAATCTTCTTCTATTGATACATTTGGGAACGGTCCAATTCTCATACTAACGTCAACCAAATTATGGCTATTTCTTCTCGAATCTCTATATTTCTCGATCTGGAGGAATGTTCCAGAATATTTACTTATTTTTTCGGTTATCTCAGTTTTTCGAAACATTATTCTTGACTTTGATTTTTTTTGTTATTTTGGAATATTCACTCATTTTTAGCAATTTTTCATATAATTGGAGCATATGTATATATATATATATATATATATATATATATATATATATTTATATATATATATATATATATATATAAATATATATATATATATATATATATATATATATATATATATATATATTATATATATAGATATATATATATATATTATATATATATATATATATATATATATATATAATATATATATATATATATATATTATATATTATATATATATATATATATATATATATATATATAAATTATATATATATATATATATATATATATATATATATATATATATATATATATATATATATAATATATATATATATATATATATATATATATATATATATAAAGATTTTTGATTTTTGGTTGTTCCAGGTTCGTAAAATACTTTAAATTACTAGATTAATTCGTTTAATAGACGTTTCATTGAGTAGTCTCCTACTAGATTAAACGAATTATTTCTCAGTAATTTAAAGTATTTTTAGAACCTGGAACAACCAAAAATCAAACAAATCTTTATTATATATATGACCAGGTAATATATAAGTGAGAAATTTTTATATATATATATATATATATATATATATATATATATATATATATATATATATATATATATATATATATATATTTATTATTTGCTTTACGAATCGTGAATTTTATGTTTTAATTTCAAAATAAGGGTATTCGATTCTTGGGTGGTGAGTAAATGAGTAGTACTCTTATATCTTTGCGAAAGCTTGGCAAAGATATAAGAGTACTACTCATTTACTCACCACCCAAGAATCGAATACCCTTATTTTGAAATTAAAATATATATATATATATATATATATATATATATATATATATATATATATATATATATATATATATATATATATATATTTATTCGAATTGTTGTTGCCTGTGATCTATTCTTAAACTCTTGATAATTATTAGCAATAACAGGCTGGTTGAATCTTAAAAAACTCGAATTTATTAAAAAATTGACGTTCCACTACGATATTCGTAATTGAAATTTCTTTGACATTTATTGATTTAAAAAAATTGAAAAGACAGGGCTGCTTTGTATATGCTATTCAGTCTAATATTTAATATTCAAAATTGTTATCATTAGATGGTAAGGGAAACCAAAGAAAACCTTTACCTACGTAATGTTTGAAAATAATAATAATAGGGTACTATTTATCTAACAACAAAAGAAATAATTAGTCATGGGAAAACATTAAAGAAGTGGAGTAGAATTATCGGTATAGCACGCTTATATGGAAGCAGCCGTTGACACGTGTGTCGGACTCTTTGGTCCTCATCAGAACGGCGTAGCCAAGTATTGGATTGAAAATTTGAAGATGAAAATAGTACAACAAACAAAATCCTCAGATACGGAAGATAATCACACAATTGTGGTTTATTGTTTGAACTCTCCGGTATGGGAGATTTGGTCAAACTTTGCCATGGCTACATGTGTTTGCTTAAATATTTCTGCAAACCCATGCAAATCATCGGATTTCGCAAAAATTTCGCAGAATTTTAGTTTCGATAGAAAAATGCTGTTGTTGTGTCGCATCCCGTGAAAGCATGTAGAAATAATATGTGAGACCTGATACACGCGCTCTTGGAGGCTAAGCTCTAGATTCGATGGAGTCCGACCTACAAGCATTGTTAAATCCAAAACAATAACCACTTTATTGTTGTGGCTTCCAGAAACAGTGTCTATGGCCTTAAGCACAATATCAACATCCGCATCAACTACGCTCTGCTGAGACATTATGTTGGCCCGTTTGAATTCCTCCTGGAGAAATTTTATGAGATGGGACTTATTTTTGCTATTCCCTAGAAACTGAGTCACACTTTCCGGCAACCTCATGGACGTCCAGGAATCTGGAACAATGCATACAGTGGCGGAATTTTTATGCATACATCGCCGGTTTCTTTCCGTCGATTAAGTGGTAATTTGGTCGTATCTATCGAAAACAACAAAAACCCTGTTCCCAAATGCTCTCTTTATGTATCTAACATACCCGTTGCATATCTCTAACATGTTCTGGCCCTTTTGCCATCTGACTTTATGCAGAAGCATGCCTCCATCAATCACATATTGTGTGTCTTCACTCTTGCAGTTACAGATCATTCTTCAAAAAGTCTATACAACTTTGATTTTTCATTTTTTCGTCATTTCCGTTCCAAAGCAATTGTTTTTATAATATTTGTAATATTTATTTATTTAATATTTCATCAAAAATTTCTGTTATTATCTATCCCCGGTGTAGTCTTATGTCTGATTGTCATGGACGCCTGACATCTGCCCTCCCAATCACCCCTAAGATGCGGCCCCCGAAGAAATCTGAAGCTAGAATTGAATTCGTCATCCCCGAAAACCCCTGAAGTGATGAGTTTGAAGCGATTTCATGTAGCGTTTGCAATTTCTCCCCCAATTAATCTAATGCTAGAATTGAATTCTTCATCCCCTAAAAATCCCCGAGTAACGGGTTTGGAGCGATTTCCATGCACGCTGCAATTTCTCCCCCAATTAAACCACCCCGCAGAGCCGCCTACGTGCGCCCCCGGGTGATTTTAATGCCAGAATCGAAGTTCGGCCAGCCTGAAAACCACCGAGTAATAGTTTCCGAGCGATTTTTCTGAGTTTCCAGTCGTTCCTAGAATGGTACAAGTAGTGATGCAATTGGAAAATGCATTTTCAACTTTATGGAGCATTTATTCTATGTTGAAATGTATGTTGAACTAACGAGAAGGGATCGACGTTAGAAAAGTTTTCTAAATTAGTTTTTACCATTTTTGAAAAAGAAAGGCAGTTAGGTTTATCAAGCAAAGAATCAAAAGTTTTTACGCGTGAGCAAATTGATTTATTCCTAAATAAAAGCTAATGATGAAAATTCTTATTGTTTGAAGGTAAATGTTGAAAAATGTGACACAGTTGTTTTTTTTATTGTAACTAATTGTTGTAGGTCGTTTAATAATGGGAATATCAGGTGCCTTGGCCGAACGAGATGAATTAGTAAAAAATGGCCATTGAAGATATTCAAGGAAGGGAAATA
>JARQZK010001048.1:0-26328 GCA_030704885.1 Cynegetis impunctata
TTTACAAAAAGTAGCAAATTTTGATACATGCTTGTATTCTTAATGTCATATGGAGACAAAAAACTGAAAATAATACCAGGTTGTCCATTTAAAAAATTCTTAAAGTTATGTTCACTTTTCCGGTAGAAACCGGAAAAGTTGGGGCATGAAGTTGATTACTTGTCAAAAAAAACCGCAGTTTTATGCACTAAACAGATCCTGTAAAATTTCATTTCATTATCTCCGAAAACAAAAAAGTTATAGCGGGCGAGCCACCTTTCCCGGGTGACCACCCGGGGTATTAATATATTATATATATATATAATATTATATATATTATATAATATATAAATAATATATTATATATATATATATATATATTATATATATATTATTATAGATAATATTATATATGTGTGATGTTGTGTGGCGTGGTGATATAATACAGGTAGCGAGAAAGTTTGGCAACAAAATGGTATTTTTGTTAAGACTATTAAAAACGTAATTTAATCATTTAAAAGTTTCCCTCGGAGATTGAATGGTTGGGAAGCATGGGTGTAATTAATGGCCAGCAAAGATCTTCCCGACTGGACTCCACTTTATATACAGACATAAACTGATTCAAAAAACTCTCAAAGCACCAGCATCATAAATCTTTTTGAAAAGTTCAAAAAAAAACTTCATAGAAATCAGATTTTCTCGCTTATGAAACTAGTCATATATGTCAAAAATCACCTGTTGCCAAATTAGTGAAATTTTTTGCCGACCGTTGACAAAAGGAAATTTTATCAAATATAAATGGCCCCAGTAGGGATTACTATAAAGGGGTTAACAAATAATTGTTTGTTTTTTTGTGAGAATATAAAAAATATTATTCATAAACTCTTCAGAGGATTGAATGAAGCTATGTGAATATAAAGGTACTCCTCTCTGTTCGACATTGGTATTTCATTCTTGAAATGATTGTTGTTGCTTTCGTTTTACCATTTGTTGTTTTATTTTCTAATATTATTGGAAATGACCTCGTTAAAAGATTAAAACATTTGATTTTGTTTTTTTAGTTCTTAGAGGTTTAGTTCTTGTTTCACAGTTGCATGTACTCACATTATGAAACGCTGTCCTGTAATGTGGGATCTTGTACCGTTTGGGCAAAAATGTTTTTTTTTTTTTTAGAATATCATTCATGATTAAATATTGTATGATTTGATGAATTTTTCTCGTTCAATTCCAAATATTTTTTCGTCGTTAAGTAGACCAGCTATAGTGCCAAAACCCTCCCGGGGAAGTTCCCGGGAGACCCCTCCGGTAATTTTAATGGGTCAAACCTCCGACCTCCCGTGATTGCCAATAATTTCTCCGGATTCTTAAAATTACGCAAAACCCGTCGCTCTAATAAACTTCAATCTGTTAAGGATTATGATTTTGTGGTGAATAAACCGTCAAATATTAGTACTGCTTTGAAAGCAAAAGTAATATAAGATTTAAAATTGATTGACATTTCCCTTTTACACCCCCCTCCCGCCCCTAGCGATTGCTTAAAATTCTCCCGGGATTCGCCGTCTTTTCGGGAGTTGGCAAACCCTATCCAGACCTAGTTCCCCCAAAACTGTGTTGTTAGCAGTTTGCTACTGGAGGGAAGGGAAAAAGATTGACAATGTTTCTGATTGCAATATTTGGGGGTTTTCCAATAAAAAAAAAAAATTTCTGTCAATTTTTTTTGTCCGCCACTAGTTGGCGGGATGGAAATACATTCGATTATGGAGGGATTCTGGAACTGATCTCCAAAAAAATTACGCAGACATAGATGATTTCTTCGCATTACAATAAAATAAAATTGGGGTTTTTAAACAAAACATAGCAAGTTAATTTAATTTTCAGCTACATTGTTGTGGAAATCATGCACCAACTAAATTGGAAATAGATATTGTCATTTCGAAAATTCCAAGAGTCCTGCTGTAAGAAACAAACATGTAACACAGGGCGATCTTTCTCAAATAACAAAGAGGTGAAGTATTTAACTTTCTCCTACTTACCTTGTTCACTAATTACTAAGTTTCAAATTATTATTTTTAACATTTTCATTTTTCAAGGCGATGTTACGACAATATTGTTAAATTCCTCAGTTTTTCCCAAATATTACAAAACCGTTGTAATAATAGCTAGAGCGTTACTGTATTTTTCCCCTAAGAGGACTAATATTATCCTGTTGTCTTGCTGTCGTGCTAAATAAACATAAATACGAACAGATGGCCTAAATGAAGACTCAAAAATTTTTTTCTATAATTTATCTTCCATTTTCAATTTAAATTGTTTCAATTTTGCATTTGTAAACATATATCTTACCAAAAAATATTTAGATTTTCACTAAGTCGGGTTAGTTTTATAGTGTACTCAATTTAAAATAAATGTTAAAAATCCAATATGAAGCCATACCCCAAATTTTTTATATCAGTTAACTATTTAAGCTCATCTTGTGTCTATTTAAATAAACCACATAGATATCTTCACAACCATGCGAAACTTGAAGAATGTTTTTTTAAAACACGTACCTACCCTAACTAGTATCGTATTAAAACGTTCAATTTTAACATACTTGATACAACGCTAACTATTGTATCACAGATACAGTTGGTACCCATTTTTAGAGCATTTTAGAGTTAGAGTATGCATATCAATTCAAAAATATAAATTCTCTTTGTAATAATGTAGTTTTAATAAAAAACTGTGGAGACATTCATCTCATAATATAATAAAATATAGACTAATTTTTTACTAAAAAATCAAAATCAAATAATTCAACTTTTGCCGATCTGTTAAATTAAAATTTCAATGAAAAAAATTGTTCATCCAGTATCTTTTTTCGCTTATGAGGAAAAATTTTTGAAATTTAATAAGCATATATCTGAAAAGTATTTTGCGAAAGATTACGGTGCAAAGAGCCTATAATAATGTTTTATGTTTCAATTTTTCTCGACTAAAGGCCCACGACCACATCTTTTAATTTATTTTGATGAAGTATGGTTTACTACATTACAGGAATAAAAGATATTTGTAACGAATTTCGGGTTCGCGTAGGATTGATTTCGCAATAACTGAAATTTTTTAAATTTAATAAACAAAGTCGGTAAGTTTACCAAACAATAATTTTAAGAATAACCACACTTTCAAAAACTTGCACTACTTCAAAACACAACGTCGTTTTCTCTTTTAATAACACGGTATAGCACTTAAACAAACTGTAGCTCTAACTGTCCCCTCGTCTCTTTCTATGTCGCTTTTATATGTCTTGTCATTCCTATATCAGGAAAGCTTCCAGAATGTTCCAGTCTTCGAATTAAAGAGGGCGGTTACTTCAACGTTCATCGAATATTCCAGAGAAACACAGAGTCACGTTTTAGACATTTCGTAACACTGCCCCCTCTTAAGTTTGATCGTCCCATCCAAAATCTCTCTGATACACCTCCACCGTATACTCTTGCAGCCTATCTAAATGTACCAAACTTGAGGCTTCGTCCTAGAGTGCCCGTTGGAAAATTTCGGTAAGACAACATCATTTTATCCTCTTTGTGACTTTATAGGGCTCCTTCCCAATTCTGGCCAATTGAGGTGATAACCCCCCACTTTCTTTCGCATGGGGATTGTACAACCACACTAAATCTTACCTCTCTTTAAATCCCCGGCTGAATTCGCCCTCAAATCGTATCTGGTCTTCATTCTGTCAGTACTAGCATCTATTCTTATCCCGGACGTGCTCATGGGATTCTTTGCTGAGGTGCAGTCTCAAATTCATCTGCATAAGTCTTACTTTCCCAAATTGTGTGTATCTTCGGGAGTTACCGAACAGCAAACACATGGTAAACGTAATTCTCTACCAAAAGAGTATTCTTGCTGGAGTATGACCTGTGGAATCATGAACCGATCCTCGGATAAAGCTCATTCAGCAGTACTGGCAAATGTCTGTCCCAATCCTTTTTTGATGATCAGCCACAACGCTTCGACAGGTATTGTTCCAGGGGGTTTGCGAATTGAATCTTTCCACCATCCCATTCAGACTGTGGATGTAATGGGGGGTGTTACTGGGTCTTTCGGAGTTCAATATTCCCTCATTCACTTCTTATTAAAAAAACTTCCCGCTTTCGAAGTTTTCTTCCCTGGTTGAGGTTGCAATTTTTCCAGTTGAACTCCTTATCGAGATATTGAACTGATTCTACAAGTACCACGTGCGACAGTCTTCAGTCTCTGTTCGAAGAGCATAGGCTTCAGGCCACTGCTGAAGTAAAATCCATGACAACCAGTATGTATTTATTTTCCATCGTAGAAGTTGCGGAAAAAGGGCCCGGCAACATCAATAGCAATTCCTCTCAAAGTGGAAGCCCTACGTTGTAATTTCTCCATTTTTCCCAAATGAGTTCTCTTTGAGGAGCCCATTAGTGGCTTGCACATGTTTGCGACATTTTCTGCACCAACTTACATTCATCACGGCAGTAGACCCAATTAAAAAAATTTCTTCCCTTGTATCCTTGCAATTGTCTTGTTCACCACACAAAATGGCCCCTGAGCTCCACCGGGAAAATTTCCTTGTAGAAGTTCTTGCACTTGCGGTTAGCTACCACTAAGAGGGGTTTTGATTTCTTTACCATCCGGACTTGTCCCATTTCCTTCGTTGCAGTAACCCAAAATTTTCAAAACTTAAGGGGAATCCCATTTTTGCGCCAACAGTGCCTTCGTTTTTAGCGCTCATCGTTGAAAATATCTTTCCAGCGTGGGTTCTACGGGTCGAGTCTTTTTCACATCTCTGAGATGCAATTTATTTCGGGATACTTGTTCCTGGTGCCGCAATTAATTCCTTCTGTCGTCCACTCCCTGTTTCGAATCAATGGTATGCTCCTTAAATCCCCGATATTCCTCTGCTTTCTGTTATTATTTTCTGCCATCTGTTCATTCTGGAACGACATTTCTCTTACTAGTGTGTCCATATTTTTTTCCACATGGAGATAGCATTTTTCCACCTTAAAGGTTACTCGGTTCTTTTTAAAGGCAAGAAATAAGAAATTTGTACTATATCTACTACCCAAGGGTTTTGTTTCCCTTCTTACTTCCACTTTCGAGCTCTGTTGCTTGCTCGGTATATTTCAAATCGATGGTAGTTCTCCTTAAATCATTATTCCTCTGTGTTCGGTTATTATCTCTGCCTCTGTTCAATTCTTTGGAACGAACATTTTCTTTACTAAATGTGTCCATATTTTCCACAATGAGTAACATTCCCCTTAAAAGATACTCGGTTCTTTTCGAAGGGGAAGAAAATTTAAGTTTGTCTAACCGTTTCAATATAATCTACTTCAGGTGTTTTGGGGTTTTTCCCCTACTCCCACTGTTCGAGCTTCTGTGTTGTGCTCGGTTTATTCAAAATCAATGGGTAGTTCTCCCTTAAATTGATTATTCCTTTTTGTTTCTGTTATTATCTCTGACCTATGTTCATTCTGGAACGACATTTCATCTACTTGTGTGTCCATATTTTCCACACGATAACATTCACCCCTTAAAAATAACTTGGTTCCTTTCAAAGCAAGAAATAAGTTTTCTCTAATCGTTCCCCCAATACTACTTTCCCAAGTGTTTCTATTTTCCTCTACTTCCCACTTTTCGAGCTCTTGATCTGATTGCTTCGGTTATTACAAGGATGTTAGTTTGCTGTTTCAAATTCCAGAGCCCTCACTTAAAGCAATCATTTCCCTGTTCTGTGGGTTCTTCAAAATTTTCAGATAGTTGAATTCAGGTCGGTGTCTATTTAAACCACATTTCACAAAAGATTTGACACTCAATTTGCTCATAGGATATCATCTGGAGCCATTGTTAGGCCTTAACCGCAGTCAACTTTTCTACTTCGGCCTGAAATTTTTTGAAATTCTTTGTAGTGATTCATTTGCCAATTTGATGCCTACCTTTCTAATTGGGGCCCCTTACAACATTTCTTCTTTGATCATCACCAATCTCAAGCTCTAGGGGATTTTTATTAGAGTTATGTTAATTCTTCCTGCCTCTTTTACTGAAAATTTTTTTTGTAACAGTTCTGCAGCTTTAACCGCTGAAGGGACCAAAACCAGTTCTACTGCTTTCATTTCATCCTGTCCAACCATTAGCTTGGGCTGCTGCTTCAAACTGTTCTTTGAATATTGGCCAGGAAAGAAATCTCCAATCAAAGTGGTGGCCCCTTCGAAAACTTTCTGTTCTGGGGACTGGATGACATTACTTTTTGATTCATTTTCTTTCCACTGTAGATATTCGCTTTTTCTAAATCTTTTCAATTTACCTGTGATTCACGTTACTCTTAAATTATTGCAATTGCTCCTCCAGGTCTTCCTTCACATGTCAACTATTTCTTCAGTTATTCCCTCTCAATTTCTCATTATCCCTCCTTCCTACGTTTGTCCGAGGTCTTCCAGGATTTTCTGTAATCTTTGTAATTCATCTAATTTTTCTGCGCGCGACGTTTTTTGTTTTTCTAATTTTCCCGTTCTCGACATTTCTGCTCTTTTTCCCCAAATTTCTCCTGTTCTCGACGTTTCTGCTCTTCCAATTTCTCCTGTTCTCGACGTTTCTGCTCTTCCAATTTCTCCTGTTCTCGACGTTTCTGCTCTTCCAATTCTCCTGTTCTCGACATTTCTGTTCTATTCCAATTTTCTCCTTGTTGACGTTGTTTTTTTCGGCGAGTTTTTGCATTAGTTTTTCCATCATCGATTCCATCTCTCTGGTTATTGGCATCCCACTTCTGACACCAGTTGTTACGAATTCGGGTTCGCTAGGATGATTTCCAATAACTAAATTTAATTAATAAACAAATCGGTATTTATTTACAAAACAATAACTTTAAAATAACCACACTTTTCAATAACTGTCACTACTTCAAAACACAAGCTTCGTTCTTCTTTTAATAACACGGTAGTTCACTGTAAACTAACTGTAGACTCTAACTGTCCCCTCGTCTCTTCTATGGTCGCTTTTATATGTCTTGTCATTCCTTCGAGAAGCTTCCAGAATGTTCCAGTCTTCGAATTAAGAGGGCGGTTACTTCAACGTTCATCGAATATTCCAGAGAACACAGAGTCCGTTTTAGACATTTTCGTAACAATATTGTTATAAGGAATATTTTTATTTTATTCTTCTTCTGCCGATCAGTAGGTAAATATGAGTAGTTCAAAGTGTGCAGAAAAATCAGTACTTACATCTACGATGGACTGAAGTATGACATTTTGACATACCTAATTACCTAAATTTTGTTTGTCTATTGTTAATGAATTGTCAAATGTCTATAATTAAAGCTATAAACGATATAAACAATTTGATTATGTGCTGAATTGACTACGTTGCTATAGAAATTCAAATTCGCAAACTATTGCAATTTAAATTTTCTAGTTTAATCTTGAGGTAAACCTATATTATTATATTTTGGACAGCATACACTTCTAACCAGTAACCTGATACAACTGAATTCATTCATTGCTACATGAAATTTATCGTTAATTTTTTTTAATAAATTGGATACCTAGATTGATATTTCGACCTAGGGAGTAAAAATATGAGCGTGCCACCACCACCAGCTTGTGACTGGCAAACTACTAGAAAAAGAATTAAGAAAGAAAAGGCCAATATTTGCTTGAAAAACTGGAAATGTGGAGCGATTGTAGATTTATTGTAGGCACTGAGCCCAATCAGCAGGTACTAGAAGGACACAAACTTTTTTTAGCCATGTCAAGTCCAGTTTTTGAAGCGATGTTCTTTGGAGGAATGGCTTGAGAAAGATCCTATTGCTATACTTGATGTTCAACCTGATGCATTTAAGCCATTGCTTGAGTGAGTTTTATACTACTACACCTTTTAATTAAGGTTTTACATTAACTTATTTTTTTATATTGAATATTGCAATATCGTTTCAGGTATATCTATACCGACACAATCAACTTATCATCTTTTGATCAAGCTTGTGAATTATGTGTATGGAGCGAAAAAATATATGTTACCACATTTAGTTGAAGAGTGTACGAAAGTATTTATGGTCGGATTTGTATTCCAAAAAATGCTTGTAGAGGCTTATGAATTTGCCAAATTGTTTGAAGAACCAATACTCATGGATAAATGCTTGAATGTAGGAAAAAGAGTTATTCAAATTATCATCTCTCAATATTAAAATAAATTTTTCAGATAATTTGGCAAACCAAACTCAAGAAGTACTTGTAGAGAGCAAGTTTTGAAGAAGCAGAATTAAACCACTGTAATAACTGGGTTTGAAACAAGATGAATTGGATATAAATTCAGAATTGGAAAATTATTTTCTGCACTTTCAAAGATATTCTATGAGGCATAATTTGAATACTGGTATGTATAACATACTTCCTCTATGAAATGATTGTCAAATTATGAAGATAATTTTTAACTTTGAGGTTTCATTGTATTTTTTTTGCATAACTATACCCTATTGGTTTTTTTGTATATTAGTTTAATTTAAGTCTACATGATTCTGAAGCAGTTATTTTTATCATTCAGGTGTAGCTGCTGAAAGCTTTAAGTTTTTTATACTGATACGTAGAAGGTATTTTGACATGGTACCAAATAGAATATTGATGATTGAGATCAATTTTTTTAAGACACTTGAAGACAATTATGATGATTATACATTTGTCAAAAATTGAATTATGTTTCCTTTCAGAAACTTCAGGCAATAATAATTCAAACAATAGACCAACCATCCGAGATGCTTTGATGAAGATAAGATTTTTAACACTAACACCTCAAGAATTTTGCCGAAGCTCAATCAAATTCAAAAATTTGTTGACACCAAACTGAGAAATTCTCAATTTTAATGAATATTTGTTCGCCAAGTTCAGACGGACCTATGCCTGAAGGTTTTCTGTGTCGACCCTGTCTAGAAAGAGAAAACCCCATCTTAACATTTCTCATTCACTGTATTTGGTAAGAGAAAGTTGAAAAGTGAATATAATGAATATTCTAAATATGGATTATGACTTTGAATTAAATTTTTGTAGGCTGGTCCTTCTACCATGGATACTTCTAGGAATTCAATATTACATTTCCATCTTCTAGTATGGAGGGGGGAAGCGATTCATCAAAAAGATTCTATTGTCTAGGCAGCTTCTCAGGATAACTGAATGCATGAACACAAGTGTCTTAGATTGTGCTCTTACGTTCACATGGTTGTGACAAGAATATTGTTATTCATGGAATAGAGGTAAGTGTCAGATATATGTATTTCTGACAGCACTCTGTCAAATTGGATTGAAATATTTTGAATATCTTTCATTTAAATCAATATATGCACTTACCTATTACATTTATTCAATAATTTTTTCTTAAAAAAAACAAGATTATGAAAGTACTAATAAGTACTTTGTAGTTGATATATCGTATTGACAGTATGAATAATATAACTAATATTGAAGTTTCGCTTATCACTTGGTGAAACATGATTAAATACTGATATTTAAAATAAAAACACTTGGCTTTAAGTTTCACAAATATATTGAATAAAAATTAACAATGAAATTAGTCAACTAGTTTCGGGTCATTTATAATATTGATTGTAGTAGAGGGGAAATTTGGTATTCAACTTGTTCATTTACGATGGGGTAATTCCTCTTAATGGCACTACTTTTGACGTAATAAATTTATTTCCTTCTATTCCGAACAATGAATTAAAAAATATCATTAGAAGGGATTTGAATTCAAATAGTAATATATCACCCGAAATAGTTCAGGAAATGATTTCGGCATCGACTCTATGTCTAAAACAAAGTTTTATTTATTTATTTTTTATTTATTTATTTATTTATACTCCTACAAACACAATCTATTGTAATTACATGTATGAGTGCTCACCAGCTACACTACTACGTACTAAGAAAAAATTAAAAGAGAAAGAAAGACAAAAAAGACATGAACAAAATATAATACATAGAATGATACAATGATATAGAATAATAACTTAACGTATATGTCAGTACACACTTTGCGACATTCAATTTAAAATTACAGTCCTGATCTGCCTCACTGAAGTAGTGAAGAGATCTATATCACATTTCTTTATCACTTCATTACACTCACTCAACATTCTATTCACAGGGGAAACACCTACAGGCACACATTGGAACAGACTTCTTTCCCTGACTCTCAAACTGATCTTTGAAACTCTGAATGACACGCTGTTAATTAGAGAAAATTTCTTATATTTCAAGTTGTTGACAACATTGTATATAAACAACACATCATTCAGGTCTCGTCTACCTTCAATCTCTCACCATCTCAAATTCAGCTAACATACTCCATAAGAAACCAGAATAGGGATTAGGTTTCGTGTGCTCTTAAATATAGATATCTTAGGAATCACTTTTGTACTCTTTCAATCATATCAACATGAACAGCGGACCGTGGCGCCCAGACAACTGAAGCATATTCCAAGTTAGGTCTTACCAGTGAATTGTACAATGTTATTATCGTTTTAATATCTTTGAAATACCGGGTATTTCTAATTACGAAACCAAGAATTTTGTATGAATGATTCACAATGTTTTCATAATGCTGACTAAAGTTTAGGTTTGTTTGAAAGCATACTCCAAGGTCCCTACAGCTACTCGCCCTACTCAACAATGAAGAATCTATCAGATAGTCAAACCCCATGAACTGTCTTCTGCGCGTGAAGGACAATACATGACACTTGCCAATATTTATCGACATTCTATTTTCGCTAAACCACTGAGACACAGAATTCAAATCACTCTGCAGTCGATGACAGTCATCAGCAGACGATACGTGTCTAAACAACTTGAAGTCATCAGCAAAAAGGAGGCTTTGTGAATGCCTCACACAATCAGGTAAGTCATTTATGAAAATTGAAAATAACAAGGGTCCAAGGTTACTGCCCTGTGGCACCCCGGAGGTCGCCATGTATCGCTCAGATAGTTCCCCACCCACTTTAACCTGCTGAGGTCTCATGGTAAGATATGATTTCATAAATTTGCATGCATCCGATGAAAAACCAAATTTGCCCAGCTTAGCAACCTGCAATCCATGGTCAACCCTATCGAAAGCCTTCGCACAATCTGTCAACACAACATCTAACTGTTCTCCATTATCTATAGCCCTAGCAGCCGCCTCCGCCAGAATGGTTAGGTTGGTAACGGTTGAGGCACCCGGTAGGAAGCCATGCTGCTCAGGGCAAAAATCATTCACAAAAGAGTCCACAGGATGTCCTGGTATAGAATACCCTCAAATATTTTCGCCAATGAATTCAAAACACTAATTGGCCTATAGTTATTGACCACACTTACATCTCCTGACTTGAAGACCGGGGTTACAATCCCAATCTTCATTTGTTCAGGGAATGTGCACGACTTTAGACACATATTGAAAATTATCATTAATGGTGCGCACAGGACATCAGAACATCCCTTATAGATGTATGAGGGAATTCCATCGCTACCAGTAGATTTTTTTGACTTTAACCTCTTGATGCTAGTTTGAATCCGTTCTTTGGAGATAGTGGGAAATGTAAAGTTACCGTAACTAATATCTGGGTCAGGCTCCATGGACCCCTGGAACACTGAAGTAAAGTATGAGGCAAACACATTAGCCACTTCCCCGGCGCCACCAACAACACGACCCTCATACAACACCCTCGATGGAATACCAGATTTCGCACGCTTAGATCTTACAAAGTCCCAAAAACTGTTCGGGTCAGTCTTGACGTTACCCTCAATGGTCCTATGATAATCCTCGAAATCTCGAAGAGTTTGATACTTAACCATAGCTCTTACGTTACTGTATTCATTCTTCAGGTCCAAGCAAACATCACTGTTTTTCACTTGCCCATGAAGTCGCTTTTTTAATTTAATGTTCTTCAATTCAGAAGAGAAATAAATTGGATAGGCATTACGCTTATAGGGGCCATTTTTTACAACCCTTTTTGGTATCGCTTGGTCCAGACATAATGAAACCTTATCATAAAACATCTGAACGCATGCCTCCGCTGACAACGCCGTCCCAAGGTCTGACCAATCAACATCCCCCAGCAACCTATACAGCGCACCGAAATCCCCCCTGGAATAATCATAAGTATATTCATGCTTATTACTCATACAAGTTATTTTTAATTTAATGGCATAGTTTATCAACAGTCAGATGGTTTGCCAATGGGTTCACCGTTATCACCTCT
Organism: Cynegetis impunctata; assembly: GCA_030704885.1. Lineage (NCBI taxonomy): Eukaryota > Metazoa > Arthropoda > Insecta > Coleoptera > Coccinellidae > Cynegetis > Cynegetis impunctata. Next base: position 12,203 of record JARQZK010001048.1, read on the forward strand.
TCTCAGTGAAATCTTTATGTCTGACTTAGAGAATAAAATCTTTGAATCTACAAACAGCCTGATTAGTAATGTTTTATTATGGCGGCGTTATGTTGATGACATTTTTTGTATATGGTGTGGGACGGATAGACAGTTAGATAATTTTCTCAAATACATTAACTCTTTTCACCCTTCAATTCACAAAAGAAATAGAAAATGAACAACATTCCCTTAACTTTTTAGATATCCAAATAACTAGAAAAGAACATGCTCTTACATTCAATATCTACAGAAAACCTACTTTCACAGATACGCTAATACAAAATGATAGCAGTCAACCAATTAAAATTAAATTAAGTGCATTTCACTCATTCATACATAGACTTTTTGCCATTCCTCTTTCTGAAGAAAATTTCACTAAGGAAGTTAATATTTTAAAATTATTAGCAATGAATAACGGCTATAAAGACATCTTGATTGATCAAATGATAAAGAAAAAACGACATGAGAATATTCTAAATTCAATTTATCCCTCACCAGTCATAAAATGCGAACAAAAATATCATTTAATAAACTATATTCCAGGAAATAGTAATAAAATCATCAACAGATTATCACAAAACGGTATTAAAAGCATATGTACAAATAAACGTAAATTTAAAGTCGCTCTTAGTCAATAACCAAGGATAGAACAATATTGGAGAAAACAGTGGTGTTTACAAAATCTTTTGTAATGAATGCCCATCCTTTTATATCGGACAAACAGGCAGAAAAATCAACACTCGCGTAGAAGAACATAAAAAGTCAATTTTGTTTAACAGAAACACCACTGGTTTCTCAGAGCATTGTATAAAATTTAACCATTTCATCGACTTCGAGAAAACGATATGCCTCCACCCAGGTAAAAAGGGCAAGCGTCTTGACCTGTTGGAAATTTTAGAAATTAGTAGTGCCATTAAGAGGAATTACCCCATCGTAAATGAACAAGTTGAATACCAAATTTCCCCTCTACTACAATCAATATTATAAATGAGCTTGTTGACTATTTTTCTGTTCAGTCTTGATAATGGGCCCATAACTCGAAACTAGTTGACTAATTTAATTGTTAATTTTTATTCAATATATTTGTGAAACTTAAAGCCAAGTGTTTTTATTTTCAATATCAGTATGAATAATATAATTATCAACAATATTATTCAACTATTCAGTAAGCATAAATGTGAATAAAATTTTCAACTGTAGTCAACACGTTGAATTAATCAATCGTTTTTATCAAATGTCCTAAAAAGAAATATATCAACAGGTTCCAGCTCAAATACCAATGGAAGATGACAGGCAACATCTAAATAATTCGTATGCTGAACTGTTGTATGCTCATCTCTTGGATGCAGATGGCAGTAGGTTAACTTATACCCATTTCACAAGCAGAGTTAAATACAATTCACTGATTGAAATTTCATTCAATAGGCCTATTTATATACAGAAGAATAAGGTGAGTTTCTAATTTTTTCATGTGATCAAATTGAGCAAAAACACTAAAACCACCAAGGATTGAAAATTGAATAAAGAAAAAATTGTTAACCTAATTGAAGTGTTCTAAGTAAAATATTGTTATAAGTTTCAAAAGCTTCATTAGACTTGATATTAGTTCAAATTAGAAACACTTAAAAGGTCTTCAATTGATAATTTATTCATTACATAAAGTGAACAAGGAAAATTCTTTAATAATTTAAAAAATTATCAAACAACTTTCCAAGGAAGCTGGTTATACATATTCAGCAACGCAAAATCTGCATTCACAATCGAACGGTGAATTATAGAAATTGTCAAGTCACCCCGACTCAAAATCTGCATACACCTGTTTCGATTTTATTAGATCTCATCAGTGCAGCTTATTTGACTCGGAATGAATTAACAAATTTTTAATTGTTCACCAATGCAAATCGTGTCTGGATAACAACCCAGAGCGCCCTACGACCAAAGATATTGGGAACCAACAATTCACTGCTTAGATCGAAAATGCAGAAAATCGTCGCGTAAACACGTACCTCCTGATATGAAGATATCTACTCTACAACAGTGGTGTATATGATTCCAAGGCACACTAACATAGTGATTTAAAACTTTTGGATATACTCACGAGAGCGCGCTCCGAAGATGCTAGCAGCGTAATACGCAAAATAAATACAACAATCAAATCATGAAAAACATACTTGTTGACCATAATCAATTTCATACATTACATAAAGTGGACAAGGAAAGTTCTTTAATAATTTAAAAAATTATCAAACAACTGTCCAAGGGAGCTGGTTATTAAGGTGGAACGAAAATAGCAAAAAATATATTTTTTCTGAATATCATTTTGTAATAGTGCTGAAAAGTTGCCTCTAGGGATTGCCTATTATAGCCCAAAAACTGGATGATATGAAATAAAATCTTCCACTCCCACCTTGCCTGAAATCGATAAAATAATTTGAGAGTTTACGTAATGCAACTCTTCGCATATTATGTTATAAAATAGTTAAAAAGCTATTTTCAATCACAATATCCCAGAGCTCACCACGAGGAGGTAGTTGCATGTCGAGCTCCAGCCATCCCAGCCCACCCTTAATAATATTTACTCTTTGGTAGCATACTGTGCCTTAGTATCAAATTTTGGCATAATTTTTCGAGACTCCAATCTGGTGCGAATGAATCCATCTCTAGAATCGTGACCACAAACTGCTGAAGAAGCTTCTGCAACTAGCTTGACACACCTCTCAACAGCCTGTGTGTGACAGGTAAACTTTTGAAATTCCATAATGTCTCCATCTTCTTTCACACATCCAGAAATTACCATGCTTTTAAGTTCATCTGTTGAGTATTGAAAAGTTAGTGGTGGCTCCGTCAGAATGCAGTTTTGCCAGGATATTATTTCAATGTAGTCATGGGCATCAAAATTTAATTTTGGGATTTGAAATTGTCTGATCGTCTTAGGTTGTTTCGTCCTGGCTTTCAGAATCCTTCTCAAACCAAGCTCCCTGATATGTTTTTGCTCATCACACAACATCGTTAGAAGAATATTTTCGGGATGGGCGAAGTACCCATTTCTCTGGATCACGCGATCTATCACACGTTTGAGGTCTGGACTTAAATACCGAGATCGTTTTATTAACTGAAACCAATTCTGAGAGCCGTTCTTGCAGGATGGATTGCACTTAATTATAAACCAAACTGGAGTGTAAACTTTAACAACATACTCTACTAGTAGTTTGAGGTTTTCGGATGGAGATTTTGTTCCAATATATAAACGGAGTAGCCTATTCGCCGTTGTTAACCATCGAGAATGGGATTGTTTTCCCGGGTCTCTTCGAGGCAAATTATCACTGCAATTACCAGTCATAACAGCACGGCAGATTTCCAACAAATATTTCTGATCGGTACTTAAATCTATCTCTTCAATTTCGGGTAAATTGGATTCAATTGGAACGAAGTCAATTATTTCAAGCTTCTCACAATCAGACAAATTTTTACCAATAACTCCAGAATATGCACGTGGTCCAGTTGTCTGTCCATCCAAATGTTGGAAAAGATGCCGTAATGGAAGTTCATTCCCGTGCAGCTGATAAATAAACCATTGCATTGGCCGGCCACAGTATTCCTCCAGCAATCTCAGTACTCCACTCTTATGTCCTGTATTTACTGATGTTCCATCACACCCAATTGCCTGAATCGTGGTCCTCAAATTTTGAGGTTTTCTTTTGTGAGCCAAAAGGCTACTTATAAACGCTATTACATTTTGAAATTGAAAAATGAGAATTTTCGCGGAGCATATAGAATATCTTTAAAGTAAAGAAAAATTACTAATGTTCGAGATGGTTGGGGCAGTGGAAATAATTATCCAATGGTCCTCAAATTTTGAGGTTTTCTTTTGTGAGCCAAAAGGCTACTTATAAACGCTATTACATTTTGAAATTGGAAAAATGAGAATTTTCGGTCGGAGCATATTAGAATATCTTTAAATTAAGTAAAAATACTTACTGTTCGAGATGTCTGGGGCATGGCTAGTCAAATAATTAGTCCAATGGTCCTAAAATTTTAGGGTTTTCTTTAGTGACGCCAAAAGGTCTACTTATGAAACGCTATTACATGTTTGAATTGAAAAATGAGAATTTTCGCAGGTAGCATATAGATATCTTTAAGAGTAAAGAAAAATTACTAACATGTTCGAGCAGGTTGGGGCAGTGGAAATAATTATCCAATGGTCCTCAAATTTTGAGGTTTTCTTTAGTGAGCCAAAAGGCTACTTATAAACGCTATTACATTTTGAAATTGAAAAATGAGAATTTTCGCGGAGCATATAGAATATCTTTAAAGTAAAGAAAAATTACTAATGCTCGAGATGGTTGGGGCAGTGGAAATAATTATCCAATGGTCCTCAAATTTTGAGGTTTTCTTTTGTGAGCCAAAAGGCTACTTATAAACGCTATTACATTTTGAAATTCAAAAATGAGGATTTTCGTTCCACCCTACTGGTTATACGTATTCCGCAACGCAAAATCTGCATTCACAATCGAACGGTGAATTATAATAATAATAATAATATATATAATATCTTTAGTATTGGTCCTTCAAATGCACAAGATATGTATATGGAACATAACGTCAAGGGTTGAACATTAAATTGATAAAACCCAAGAATCAGAAGATAAGTAGAAAGATTCTGTAAAAATAATTTTTGAAATTCTATTAAATCATAAAAGGCTCCTTTATCTTCAGTTGGTCTTGTCTGCAAGACTCCAGGGGATCCAAGTCGAACAATAGACAGATTATTCTTTTTTTGTGGCCGATAAAAAACTTTTTACTTTCTGTAGTTCTGCCGTAAGCGATGATATATTGTAGCTCATTGTTGAAATATATTAAACGCGTAGTATGCGCTAAGGAGGCCTCCTCTTTGGTTGACAGCATTTTTAGGTCCAATCGAGACATCAGGTAGCCGCTCATTCAATTTCTTGCGCATACTTCTTCCACATGGTCCACCCAACTGAGAGTGGGGCGAATATACCAAGAATTTAACGGTTCTTTCCGGTTTTAATATGTGATCATTCACTTATCGTTATTATTATATTCTTCGTCTTGGGGATATGGAACTCTTGTGTGAAATTCAGAACACAATGTGGGGCAGTTTTTCGCGTGGTTTCAAGTATAAGTTCAAGTTTTTAGAGCACGCACTCGACTGAACTCTTCCACAATAACAGTTGGTCTTGTGATTCAGTTCTTCTTGCGTCGGAGCGGAAATCACAATTGAACATCATCTGCATACTGAAATACTCTTCCTACTGGAATGTGCCTTGGAAGATCATTGACATATAACAAGAAAAAGTAGTGGGCCAGCTATTACTACCCTGGATTACTCCTGAACCAATGTCGTATTTAGATGAATTGTTATTATCAATATCTTTTCACGATATAATTTACGTCCCTGCAGATAGTTCTATCCAGTCCCTGATATCTTTCCTCTTTAATCCCAGCGCTGTCAAACTTTTTATCCCATGAATGAAATTAAAGTCGAAGCAATCGAGAGAGCCACTTGACAAGTCAAAAGAAAAGAGACCGTACCATTGGTTTCTCCCGCAACAATCCAACAAAAAATCACCGATAGAATATTCGGTCTGCCCAATATCTTCCTGGTGGAGGACGCTCTGGGTTGTTATCCAGACAGTGTTACTCACCACGATTTTTGTATTGGGGAACCAATTAGAAATTTTGTTAATTCACTCCGAGCTCAAATAAGCTGCACTGATGAGATCTAATAAGATCGAAAACATGCTGTATGCAGATTTTGAGTCGGGTGACTTGACCAATTTCTATAATTCACCGTTCGATTGTGTAATGCAGATTTTGCGTTGCTGAAAATACGTATACACCAGCTCCCTTGGAAAGTATGTTTGATAATTTATTTAAAATTATAATTAACGAATTTTCCTTGTTCACTTTATTGTAATGTATGATAATTTGACCAAATAGTCAACAAGTATGTTTTTCATGCATTTGATTGATAATTTATTAATTGTCGCAATAAAAGTTAAGCAGCTGAAAAACATATTGTCAAAAGTAAGAAAATTTAATCTCAGTGCCACAAACTTAACCCAACATGTTTATGAAGTCATTTGATCAATAATCTCTGAGTTGAAACATTGATCATGGTTTAACATTTATTCTTTGTTTTATAACTGTTTAAAATCTACCATTACTTTTAATAACTTTCAACATTGACCAGAAAACTTTGTTTATTGAACAATGTGCTAGATAATTATCTCAATGAGTGGATTCTTATGCATTTACAGATATATAAAGTTCGGGTTGTGCTAAATAAAATTGGGTTGCTATCCTATTGGGTACACATATCCAGGCAAACTATATCAAAAACGCGCGTGTCTTGCAGCTTGTTCACATTCAGTCAAGGCTTATCAGCTGGAGATTCAGCTAGAGATGGATTAATTCGTTCTATTATATTCTCAATGTCAAATCCAAATAACAGTGTGTCAAATTTTACTCCCTCGTATCAAAAAATGTCGAATATTATATAAAATAAGAGTAGAAAGAGGCAATACTTTATCATTGTACTGAACATAGGTATTTTTATGTGTTTCTGTCTCATGTATATTAGAAAATATATAATTATAGAATGCCACAGCAAAATAGAAAATGTTTTACCTAGTTTTGTAGGATATTTGGTCATTTATCATCATTAAATGGTATTTAATCTATAGTGCATAAATTATGAAGATAATCATAACTGTAAATAAAATTATTTCCTAATTAAAGCATTTCATTAGATTTTGGCGAGTCCCTAAACCCAGTGTATTTTTTATATAATGATAATTGATATGTTCCATGTATGAAAAGGGTAATAATGCTATGGGGTAATATTATTCATAACTGGTACCTATGTTGAACCAGTATGTGCATAACTTGTGTTTAATTTCGTGACATTTCAGAATAGTTCAGGGAGAAAATATATTCTTGGCTCTAATAATAAGCCTTGAAAAGAGGTTGTGTATATATATATATATATATATATATATATATATATATATATATATATATATATATATATATATATGTGAATGTTCAAATATGTTATTCGCAATGCCGTTCCATTTGAGTTCTGTGAATTCTTTTTAAATTCTTGAAAAACTATGTGTCTTATTTTGATTTAAATAATGATGAAAGTTCAAAGAGCAGAATCGTAAATGAAGAAACTTCGATAAAACCTTACCTTTTGTGTGGATGTTTCGTTAATTATTCAATATAACTTACCAACATCAAAGACAAATAGTCAATTGACTGATTACTATTCATTCATATATTATTTCCTGTTATAAAAAATGGACACTTATAACTATCATTCATAATTAAATCAGAATTTTTGTAGTTTTCTTTTTTAATCAAATATTAGCTTCATGGTATGTATACTTATGTATATATCATTTATTTAATTAGTTTTTGCCTTTAAAATCCTTCACACAATCTACATGTAGCTATATCTTTTTACAGAAAAATAACTGGGTATTTCTCTATAACAATTTTCTTCGCTATATCCCATCTTCTTTCTTCTACATAATTTTGCAGTATGTCCATACAATAAACAATTAAAACATTGAATTACTTGACTGACATATTGAACGACTTCAATCACATTATGGTATAAAGAAACAAATGAAGGAATTGTTTCATTCCTAAATGTTAATACATATGAATAAGAATCAATATAAACTACTTTATTATCTTTGTCAATTTTACGCTTTTTCAGCCGTCTTACTTTTATTATTTCCAAGTCCGCTTCCGCATAATTAAGAAAGATCTATATCTGAGAAACACCCATACTAGTAATGGAAGAAGCTGGTATATATATTTCACAATCTTCAAATTCAACTTTTTTTCATCTCAAGAGACCTACTATTTTACGCTGGTTCCGAACGGCCAATGGTCTTGAAACTGAGTCATTATCCAACAGCTACACATATTTAGAACCTCTTAATTTCATGGGACATACACAATTTCTTTACTAACTAGATTTCCTTCATTAGCAGTTGCAAATTCAATTCCGACCCTGTTTTTACTTTTCCTTTTATTAGATATAATCTTAAGAAGCTTTATTACTTTCAAATAAATATTTTCCTAATTCAAGAGGATGAATATTTTCCATTTTTCTTCTCAATGTACACAAAATATGGTCCCTGGTCATTATTATTATAAATATATTTTTTTTTAATTCCATAATACTGAAATTGAATTTTTTAACTAACAAGTTTTGAAATTATATATATATATATATATATATATATATATATATATATATATATATATATATATATATATATATATATATGTATATAATTGATACTATCATATCAGTATCTTGATTATTTTTAGCCTGTTTACAAAGTTCTGAAATTTCAATTTGTAAATCTGCTAACGAAACCTTATCATTCCCTAGATTATTTGTAGTATTTTTTGTTTTTGGAGATAACTGATTAAATACCTGGGAGACCAAAAATTCTGGGTTTACAATACTTATTTATTACGTACGAATATGTTAACTTTTACCCCACAGAAGGATAAAAAATTAATCTTACTGAAACTAGGATCAATTATAAACAATTAAAACAAACCTTCACCAAGAAAATCCAACAAAATTTCATTATGTGCTGAATTGACGACGTTGCTATAGAAATTCAAATTATTCAAATTCAAACTATCGCAATTTAAATTTTCTAGTTTAAGCTCCAGAGGTAAACTTATATTATTATATATATTTCTTCAATAATTTGCTTAATAGTATAAGATTACTTCCAATGAATACATTCAAGACACGTAGCAGATATTATTGTCAATAAATCTGTAAGAGTGGCAAATTTTTTTGGAGACTGACTCAAATTTATTTTTCCTCTAGTTTTGTAATTTTTTATTTGTTGATAGTTTTACGTTGATTTGTTTGTAGTCGGTGTTTATATCCATTTTTATTTGATATACTTTAATATTTTTATATATAAGTGTTCTAGATTTCTTATTTTTTATATAGATAGAAGAAAATTATTTTTTAGGCGTGTGCAAAACTGTATAAAGTTTATGCATTAATGAAGTTATCTTATCTTATCCTATCTTATATTTTAGACAGCTTGAACTTCCAACCAGTAACCTGATACAACTGAATTCATTAATTGCTACATGAAATATATCGTGAATTTTTTAAATATAATTGGATAGGTACCTATATTGATATTTCGACCCAGGACTAAACAATATGAACGTGCCACCACCACCAGGTCGTGACTGGCAAACCACTAGAAAAAGTATCAAAGAAAGAGGCCAATATTTGCTTGAAACTGGAATGTGGTGCGATTGTCGATTTATTGTAGGCACTGAACCCAATCAGCAGGTACTAGAAGGACACAAACTTTTTTTAGCCATGTCAAGTCCAGTTTTTGAAGCCATGCTCTTTGGCGGAATGGCTGAGAAAGATCCTATTGCTTGTACCTGGAATGTTCAAAACCTGATGCATTCAAGGCACATTGCTTGCAGTGGAGTACTTGCATATGATACTAGTACATCTTTTAATTAAGGTGCTACATTTACTTATTTTTTTATATTGGAAATTAAATCGTTCAGGTATATCTATTACCGACACAATCAACTTATCATCTTTTGATCAAGCTTGTGGATGATATGCTGTATGCTGCGAAAAAATATATGTTACCGCATTTAGTTGAAGAGTGTACGAAGTATTTATGCTCAAATTTGTGTCCAAAAAATGCTTGTAGAGCTTATGAATTTGGGAAATTAATTGACGAACCAATACTCATGGATAAAGGCTTGAATGTAGAAAAAAAGTTATTCAAATATCACCTGTCAATATTAAAATAAATTTTTCAGATAATTTGCAACCAGACTCAAAAAGTAGTTGAAGAGAGTAGTTTTGAAGAATCAGAATTAAACACTGTAATAACTATGTCTGAACAAGATGAACTGGATGTAAAATCAGAATTAGAATTATTTGCAGCACTTCAAAGATATTCTACGAGGCATAATTTGAATACTGGTGAGTGAAGACAACACCGTGTCTTCATCAGATTAAATTACAAACCAATTCTTAAAACATATTACAGTGCTTATACAATATCTGAAATGTTCTAAAATGAGTATTAACAACAGGGGGTTGTATTTATATGATTACCAGAACGGTATTATATTACAAGTATTAACTTATTTGGAGTAGTTAATTGTTATGAGGTTTCAAATACCAGTTTTAATATAAAATGAATTATTAAGTTCAAGTAAGATTTGATAATTGAATACTCATTTTCCCTGTTGTTAATACCCATTGTAGTGCATTTCAGATAGTATATAAGCAGTGTAATATAATGAACAAAAGCAAAACTTGAATTTAATACCACAAAAATATTTTTGTTATAATAAACGTAGTAAATTCAAGTTTTATTTTTGTTCGTCATGTTAGATTATCACGTAATAACGACAAATTCCATCAACCACTACAAAATATTTTGAGAATTACGCCGGCCGCACATTTACTACAATCGGATCCGATTGTCTGAAACGATTTCAAATCGGACCACTAGCGCACACTGCCAACAAAATACGTCCGATTTTATTTGAATTCACAAGCAGGGATATTTTTCGACAGTGGTAATCAAATTTTCAGTATCGCACATATGGTTGATTGACAATTTCCGTTTCTTCTATTATACCTACACTGTCAAAAAACTGACAGAAATAATCGTATGTTTGCGGTAGACTATGCAAAATCAATGAAAGGCTTGCCTTCCGGTAGTCGGATCAGACTTTTAATCGGTCCGATTGGTAGGACGCACTGCTCGTGCATCCGAGTCGGATGTCCGATCCGATATCGGATAGTAGGTGTGCGATATGATCGTATAAAAGTATAGGTATTTGAGCGTCAGATGCCCTGATCCGACAATCGGAACTGATCGTAGTAAATATGCGGCCGTCCTTAGTTTTAACGTTAATCTGTTGAAGTGAGTTGGCAACGTTGTAGTAAAGAATAAAGTTTCAGAAACTTCAGGCAATAATAATTCAAATAATCGACCAACCATCCGAGATGCTTTGATGAACATAAGATTTTTAACACTAACACCCCAAGAATTCGCTGAGGCTCACGCTAATTCAAACTTGTTGACACAAACTGAGAAATTCTCGATTTTAATGAATATTTGTTCGCCAAGTTCAGCTGGACCTATGCCTGAAGGTTTTTCTGTGTCGATCCTGTCCAGGAAGAAAAAACTCCTTCCTAACATTTCTCATTCACCAAATTTGGTAAGAGGAAGTTGAAGTGAATATAATAAAATAATAAATTCGGATTATGATTTTTAATTGAAATTTGTGTAGGCATTTGGTACAGATGAAAGATTCCATTGTTATAGAAAGCTTCTCAGCACAACTGAATGCATGGTCAAAAGCAGAAGTAACTGGTTATCTGTTTGTACGTTCTCTTGCGACAAGAATATTGTTATTCATGGAATAGAGGTAAGAGTAAGATATTTATATTTCTTCAATAGTACCTACTCTGTCAAATTGGATTGAAATATTTTGAATATCTTTTATTTCAATAAATATGTCATGATTACGTTTATTCAATATTTTTTTCTTAGAAGAAACAAGCTTATGGGAGGTACTACGAGGGTTGCCTTTTATATTTCGGGATTAGAGAAAACAAATGACTATTTATTATCGAAAATGGCTTTATTGCTTTTCAAAATATTCTCCCTTAGGGTCAATACACTTTTGCATACGAAGAAACCAATTTTCGAAGCACTTTTTCCATTCTGTTTGAGGTACCTCCAAAACATGCATTTTGAATGCATCAACTGCTTCATCAGGTGTCGAAAAACGTTGACCTCGCAATTTATTTTTTATGTTTGGGAATAAAAAGAAGTAATTGGGTGCCAAATCAGTACTATACGGCGGATGACTCATCAAATCGACGTTTTGAGTGCTCAAAAAGTCTCTTGTTTGAGCCGATGTGTGCGAGCTCGCATTGTCATGGTGGAGAATGATCCGTCTTCGTAGGTTGGTTTTTCTTATCTCTCCGAAGACTTCTGGCAAACAAATGGTTGTGTATCATTAAGAATTGACCGTTCTTCGTTGTACCAATGGTACAATTGAGACAGGTCCTGTTTTTCTGAAAAGAACAGGCGACCATTTGCTTCGAGCCCGAACGACTTTTGTTTGGTTTGGCTCGCCTTGAGAGACCCATACAGTCGACTGCTGTTTAGTTTAGGGCTCATACGCGTAGATCCACGATTCGCCACCTGTCACGATATCATAGACATGTTTAGAAGAACCGCGATCGTATTTTTCGAGCATTTCTTCTGACCAATTGACATGAGCATTTTTTGAGCAATTGTCAAATTATGTGGGATCCAACGCGAACAAATCTTTTTTACAGCCAAATGTTCGTGCAATATTGAATGTATGCGCTGGTCCCACTAATGTCCAAGGTTGCCTCAATCTCACGATACGTTATATGACGATCTTGCAGTATCCGTTCACGCACAGAATCAATGTTTTTCGGAACAACTATTAATTTTGGACGACCTTGTCGAAACTCGTCGTTGAGCGAATTACGGCCACGATTGAATTCCATGAACCATCGATAAACACTTGTCCTTGATGGTGCTTGCTTCATCACCAAAAAATCAAATTAAGTTCATCGATGCACTGTTGCTGAGTTAACCCACGCTGAAAGTTGTAAAAAATAATTGCACGAAAATGTTCTCGATTTAATACCATATTTTGGCTGTCACGAATTTTGCAAGTTAGGAAAACAAGACAAATAGCGTTCGTACGTCAAAACGTTCTGAGTACGTATAATGTCAAAAATGTCAAACTTTACTATAGAAACGTCAGTTGACAGATGGCAGCACTAGGATTGCCCAATCCCGAAATATAAAAGGCAACCCTTGTATTAAGTGCTTTGTAGTTGATAAATCTAGTATTACCAAATCGGAAAATATAAAGAAATAACATTCAACTATTCAGTAAGTAAAAATATGGATTGAATTTCCAACTGTAGTCAACAGTTTTACACGGTATTTTTCAAATATCATAAAAAGAAAAATATTAACAGGTTCCAACTAAAATATTAAAAGGATACGATCCAAGTTATATGTATAGCTTGCATGCTCATCTCTATGATGCAAATGGCAGTAGGTTGGAGTTGGCTTATATTGGTTTCACAGACAGAGTAGAATGCAATTCAATCATTGAAGTTTCATTCAATAGAACTATTAATATACAGAAGAATAAGGTGAGTTTCTAATTTTTTCATCAATTATGCTACACTTTTTGCAGTGATCAAATTGAGCAAAAACCATCAAGGATTGAAAATCAAATTTTAAAAAAAATGTTAACCTGATTGAAGTGTTCTGAGTAAGATATTGTTATACGTTTTAAAAGCTTTTTTGACTTGATAGTAGGTCGAATTAGAAACAATAAAAACTTCTTCAATTGATAAAAGTTACAAACTGAAAACATATTTCAAGGTAACAAAATTTTATCTCAGTATGTACCACAAACTGAAACACGTCATGGTTAACATATATAGCCCAGTCAATGAAGATTTTGATGGGAAAAAAATTAGCGTGAAGATGAATTGTTCACCCTCGATAAACCACTACCAGAGGACGTATTTTCACAAAAGTCTCCAAAAATCCCCATGGAGCTTCACCCCTTACCCTATCTCATAGAACAGTGGTTCTTAACCTTTTCATAATGAGGGACCTTTCAACAAAATTTCTGTCTTGTCAGGGACCACCAACTTTTTGTAGTAGGTAATATTACCTTCAAAAAGTGGATGAAAATAAACGGTTTTTTGTGACTGCATAATCTTAACTAACTTATGAATCCTTGGTTCAAATTTCATCATCAAAAGTGTCCAGAACCCCTGCTCACATAAATATGTCGATGAAAACAAAGTCAAATGAGGTCTAAATTGAATCTTTGGGAAAGAAATCACCTTTTGAATAAAAAAATCTTCAAGATTTATTCCTGCCTCTAATATGCATTTCAATGTATTTGCCGTGTTGCATTTCGATCAATTTTTCTTCAATTTCACCAAGAACTCA
>JARQZK010001049.1:0-22500 GCA_030704885.1 Cynegetis impunctata
ATATATATATTATAGTATATATATATATATATATATATATATATATATATATATATATATATATATATATATGTGTGTGTGTGTGTGTGTGTGTGTGTGTGTGTGTGTGTATGTATTAATCAGACATGAAAAATCGAATCCAGGAGGTCAAAAACGGATGGAAAAATACTGCCGCACCTGACTGCTTTCGATAAACTGCAAAAGTATGTATTTTACGGAATAAAATACGACAAAATATACTAAGTAGCAAACATTGCATTATGTCTGTAATGGCTAACTTGATGTTACAAAATATGTCGACAACTTCAACTCAAATTTACAACATTTTAGGAGAAGTATAAATTTCTTCTGATCTTATTGCAAAAAGCCGTGCAGAGAAAGTATAGTATCAATAATCAGTTTCAAATGTCAGGGAATTTCACCAAAGTGCTCTGGTTTATCTTCAAAGCCACTTTGATTTCGATGAATCAAATCTTTTGAAAAAACGTTAACCATTGCCAGTAATGAAGATTTTAGTTTCACAGAGCTTTATGATGCTGCTTGCGTTCTATGATTTGATTCGGCATAAGGTTTTCAACTAATGAGTTATTCGAAGACTACATTGCCAGTGGCGCAGCAAGAATTATGTATTAGGTGGATTTCCAAAAAAAAAAGTGGGGAGAGTATAAAAAACGTAAGATTTTTGTATGTAAAAATGAGTCATCCTATCGAAATTCAGACTATTCGTGACGAAAAGTATATTCTAAAATTAAAAATATTGATACCAGGTATTTCATACAACGTAATAGCTAAAGGCTTTAAATGTTTCCGAGATCAATTATGATTTTCCTGGTAATTATGGAGGTTAAAAAAATTAGGTCTAACGGAGGTGAATCAATTGTAACGGTAGTGAAATGTGCCCATAACGGTGGAGAGAGCAGTAATGGAGGTGATGAATGTAACAACTAGTTTCAAAATGTCTTACTTTAAAAATAAAACTGTTATGGAAACTGAACTATTGATTGTTTATTAATACAAAAAATGCATAAAATCTGTAAAACGCAAAAAATTATTTATTCAATCAAACACACAAAATACTCAAATATTAGAAACTGCGTACGACATAATATGTTGCACAAACAGTAAAAATAAATGAAGGTACGACACGCAACACATGTAACTGTTCAACAGTTCAATATAGATTTTTGATTTCATTTAAATCTTCCATAAATGAGTAGGTATTCGTTGGTTTTAGGATTGTGTCATGATAAATTGATTCTTGTTATGATATCGGATTCAAATATAACAGACACGTGTTTGTTTGTTCTGGGCGACCAAAAAGTTTGGGTTGAATTTTTTGTCAAAAATGTAACGGTGTCTTCATCGTTTTCTTCCCTAGATGTAGTCTTCCATATTAAATTCTAAAATTTGGATCTTGTTGCCTCGTCAGCTCTCACACTTTCTTTCAAGTTTCATCAGCATATTATTTATTGCTACAGAACAGACTTTTCACAATTTCTTGCAGGTTACTTTCATTTATAATTTAGGATATTTCAGTTTTGAAATGACCAAACTCATATTACTAGAATACATAAACAGGTATTTCTGTTACTGATATTTCGATGTACTAAGTGTACTACCCAAAATGGTCGTAAATTGCTAAAGGCTGCGTAAGATATTTTATAGACAGAGTGAAGTATTACGAATTTGAAATTAAGGTTCATTATTGAATCATTCATGTATCGCTTTGTTTCCTTTTTTTCTTATAAGTAATTGTTTCCCTTTTCCTGCAGAGTCTGCTTTTTTCATCCTCATTAAAAAAAATTTAAACTGTTTCTCTTAGTTTTAGACGTTTACGCTTTACGGCATCACTGTAGCTTTTCTTTCCGAATATATTATCAGAGATCACAGAACTAATAAACTTGACAAATCCGTACTTTTCAACCTTTAACGCCAAAAGATTATCGATAAACTTTCTTTCTTCATCAGTAGTTATTTGTTTACTGAAATTTTCGCTAAGTTGAGCATGCATCACCTCCCCAAACAATGCGTTTCTGGTTCAATGAGTGATTTATCTAAATATTCCTTTACTTTAGCTTTGAATCGTAGTCTCTCATTGTATTTATGTGCACGTCTTTTCGCTGCAGTTAGCTTTTCCTCTAGGGTTTCAATCAGTGCATTTTGTTGATACCTATTTCTTCTTATTATTTTTTGCACCGGAACGATTTATTGGTGTTAATACCCTAGGTGTTTCAACTTCTACTTCAACAATAGCTGAAGAAGGGAGAATATTTTCATCCAACATTTGATGTAACACTTTAGCTCATTTTTTCCGTTCGTTATACCTTTTGGAGTGCTGTTTCCACTTTTTCCATTGGTTTCACTGTTCTCTATCATTCATCTCAGAAATGCTTTTAATGTTGCCTTGTTCTTTTCTTTTATAATAGCGTTCACGTTCTTTTTTCTTTGTCTTTTCGTTTGGATCGGCCTTAGTCTTCTTCCTCTATTTTCTCATTGCTTCTCTACTTCGTGCATTACTTGAATTTCGGTTACGTTTGTTCGGGTTTTTCTTCATTTTCGCCATTTTCTATATAAGTAAATTATATTTAAGTGTAAATAAATATGGTAATAGCAAAAACTAAACAAAGCACCTATGGAACATAAACATAAATTGTATCCTTAAAAATCGTGGAGGCTATTCGTAAAAAGCATAAGAAATAACTTGAAACGGAAAATAATGATTCAATTAAATTAATACATATAAACAAGAGCACGTAAAATTGCGTCCGAGTATAATATATATCAAATATTAATATTATCTAATACAGTACTAAATTTCATTTTCAAAGTACGTTGCTTGTTTAAACTTCACATCCGTTACATTTATATCACCTCCGTTAGCATGTAACATAACGAAGGTGAAATAATAGTATATTACATAATAAGTGTGGTAACTAGGTTTTTAGCACACGCTAAGTGAAGTTTGAAAAACGAGCCGCAGGCGAGTCTTTTCATTCACTTAAGTGTGCTAAAAACCTTTACCACGCGAGTTATGTATACTATTTTATCTACAACCGTTCGTTTTGATTAAATACAAATTAATTATAGTCTAAAATTTCCCAACTTGGTCACCAGCAATGTTTTAACTTTTTTTATTGTTATGAAAATTAGGATGTCATAGCGACAAAAAAAAGCAACGCCACTTTGAAGTTGTCAGTCAAAATGTCAGTCGAAAATATGGAGCTTTCACGGCTAGTTGAAGCTGCTACGGCGAACTTGCTACCACAGAAATCCGGAATTCGCTACGAAAAGGCCTATGATATGTTAATCGAATGGTGCTCCCATAAAAAAGTGGATAACATTAATGAAGATGTATTAATTGCCTATTTTGAAGATAAGTTCAAGAAAAAGAAGTCGCTTTGGTGCTAATATTCAAAGTTGTTAAGTTTTTAAGTTATGTTTGTGTGTTAATTTAAAATTGCCAATAATTATCATTTCAATAAAAATTCAACAAAAATTTGTTTAATAATTTTTTACCGCACTAGTGCGTTAAAATGATTTTTACCGCACTAGTGCGTTAAAGTAATAGTTACCGCACTAATATGGGTGTGTAAAAACATAATTTACGCACGGTTGTAGATAAAATTATTTTATGAGCTTCCACACCTAGTAAAAATACTATAAAATAAGCGCATATTTGATGTAAAAAAAGAAAAACGCTTATAAATTTTTTTTGTGGTTGATAAACAATGAAACGGAGGTGAACACTGAAGTACCCACTAAACTAACCTGTTACTACTTCGAACATAACTGGTCTACAACGTCTTTCGCATGTTCACCAATGACGAAAGAGAAAATTTCAAAAATTTTTAGGCAAATTTTTTCATATTGATGAAGGTGATATGTTAACGGAGGGATATTTTTTTGCCATTTTTGGTTATTTTATATAGTAATTTTTATAAAATGAGTATCACACACATGCAGACGTTCAAGACTTGTATTATTTGGCCGCCCACTGTTATATATTATATATATATATATATATCATATTATATTATTATTAAATTATTATATATATATTATATTATATATATATATATTATATGTATATATCAGACATAAAATTTTTTGGCTCTAAAACGGATAAAAAACTACTTCCCTACCAAGACTGCTTTCCTTCGATAGATAAAGATTCATATTTTTTCCTTTTGATTAAACCATGCGCAATGTGATTGCATATCATTCACATAAAATATCTACACTGCAACTTATATATAGCTGGTTCGATCTTAGCATCAACATAAATAAAATAATAAATCTCGAAGATTATGCTTTGAGAGTAAGAGAGAGAGTAAGCAAACTTCTTCTGAATGAAAACCAAACTATAATATTCCTTATGAAATATTTATCAGACTACGAACTGAACAAATATACTTTATTCTATTTAGTATTCATTTTCGAATTTTAGACTTCACTACAGAATTAGCTAACAAAAAGACTAGATTTACTAAAACACGAAAATTTGGTAGTATCTCCAAAGACATTTTCTCTCACTGAATCAATGCTCAGAGCGAATATATTTATCCAAATTCTGTTATCCGAACAGAAATATTAATTTAATTTTTTCAATTTATTCAAACTGAATAATCTTGATTTTTCGAACGTATATATGATATTTGTAGTCTGATAGTACAGTAATGAAACTTATTGTACTTTCACTATTTTAGCCACCAACAAGAATTGCAAATTTTCAAGTTCTAAAATAAATATAAAAATACTACAGAAATAATGAAAGCAGCCCGAAGGAATGTGATATTCCTGGAAAAATTTGATCATAAATATAGTTGTTGCATTTTGACTTCAATTTAATTTTGATCTTTCAAACGATTTGAGAGCCACAAATTTCCCAACAAAACGTCAACGTTTTAATGAAATCGCTTTATTCCAATTCTTGATTTTTCAAATATATATTTGATATGTGCAGTCTGATAGTACAGCAATTAAACTTATCATCCTTTCATTAGTTTAGCTAATATTTTCTAACTACTGCGGACAGTAGCAATCAGTTTTGAATCACAAAAAATTAATGAAGGAAAAAATTTATACATTTTAGACGTTCTTCCATTTGTAATTTTTTAAGGAAATTTGGTTAGTCGTTTTCGAGATACCATCAACTTACTTTTGTTAAATACAGACCTCTATTTTTTATTCCATTTCTTAAAAAACTTTTTTTCTGATTTCATCGATGTATCACATGTTCACATTTGTTTGCGTTTTAATGATAAAAAGACAAAATTTAAGTTGTATTGAGTTTTAATAAAAATGACATCAGAGGTGGCTTAGACCAGAGATTCTCAACCTGTGGTCCGCGGACCACCTGTAGTCCGCGAACGGTTTTCATGTGGTCCGCGAAGTGAAGTCATAAAATAAACAATTAAAATCTTGGCTCTTGAGACGTAAATTAATGCGTCTGCCTATTTTTTTTCATTCCACTTATCTCTGTGAGGCAGCATTCTCAACATTATGTGTCATCAAGAATAAACACAGAAATAGGTTGCTAAATTTTAATGCTTCTATGAGACTGGCGTTAACTTCTTTCGAGCCAAATATTGAGAAACTTTAAAGTGAGAAGCAAGACCAAGGGAGTCATTAACGTCTTAATTTGGCGCTATCTATGACTTTTTATTTTGTTTTTTATATTTCTTTTGTCTTTCACTATGTATTTTCTTTTTTTATTTTGTAAATAATAAATTCATTAGTAAAACTTCAGTGTTCATCTCATTTTACCTATTATTGGGAAATATTAATAACAATATCTAAGTGGTCTGCCAAGAATTCTGAAAGGTACAAGTAGTCCTCAGTGGTGAAAAGGTTGAGAACCACTGGCTTAGACTACCAATAAAACAATTGCCTACTTTAATAACATAAACAGACTATTGCCTATTGCAGCGTGTAATGAAAAAAACTGTTTATTTAGTTTTTAAACATTCAAACTTTCTACCATTTAATTAAATTCAAGTTATGTAATAAATCTTAAAACTTCCTTATTTTTCAAAATTACCTTTGCCAAAATTCAAAGTGGATGATACATACCTAATGCATTTGTTACATCTTCTCCATTCTCTACCGTTACAGTTGTTCCCCGTTCTGAAGGATTATTGAATGATTTCGCTGTAGCCTTGTAAAAATTTCAATTTGGTAAGCGACTTTCGGAGTACAAATTTTGATACATTTGAAGGGCTCTTTCAGCACTTCAAGATGCTTTTGCATAATTAAAAAATTAATCTAACTTTCCACCATTGGAAAACGCTGGTTTAAACTTACTTTGACACGTCACATGTATTACGGATCATAGACTTTTTTCTCTTTACTCAATGAATAAACATATGATAAAATGAAAAACTGCCAAATAAGTTAAATACTAGTTTTTTACGATTTAAATACAAACGAATATGGACATATGATACATCGTTGAAATCAGAAAAAGTTCTTTTAAAATTTGGAATCAAAAATGCAGGTCCGTATTTAAAAAACAAAGTTGAATGTGATATCTCGAAAACTAGACAAACCAAATTTCCTTGAAAAATGCCAGCTTGAACGTCTAAAATGCAAACAAAAATTTCCTCACTAATTTTTTGTAAAAATTATACTTTTTAAGATATTCGATTAAATAGTTTTGAGCAATTTTTCGAAAAACCCCCGTAGCGCGTGATAGAAATTTTTTTTAAAAAATCTTAAACCGGTTTGTCAATTTCCTCCAAAAACTGCACATTTTATCTAATTTGACCAACCTTGTAGTTATTATAGTTACCGAGATAGCAATAGAGGCCCATTGCAATTAGGACAACCTGTATATGAGGGGTTTAGTATCAAAACGTATAGTCTAAGATCCCACTGCTCGATTCTGCAGGTATCTGTTTTTTTGATACAACCAATTTTAAATGAATGTTAAGCTAGTATGCAATGGATTAGGGGTAGGTTGCCTATAAAAATTAGCCGCAATTACCTTTAATTAATTTTAGTATAAGCAATTCGCTAATAGAAATTGTAACTATTTGTTTTTTCAATGAATTTCACGCCATTTGAAAGTTAATAATATCATTGGAAAAAAAAATGGTTGCCAGCTCTCAGTCAGCCGCAGCGTTCGGGTTGCCAGGTGTGAAGAAGTATATCAGTGTTGATTTTTTGCACCCACCTGTTTTTTTAAAATTTTTAATACAAAATGAAAGCTTGATATATACTAATTACAAAAACCCATGGTTGCCAGTTGGAAAATGGCCGCAAACAGAGGTTGCCATGATTTCAATGAAAGATTCTCGCTCCAGGTAAGTGGAAGCGCAAGAGAGAAAAGATGCACGCATTGTTATGTGCTGTAAACAACGAAAAATCATGAGAGCTTTGACACCTATACCATAATGACAGTTTACGTATAGTATACGTATTTTCTCGCTTACAAATGATGAACACGTCACTTTCTCTCGTTTAGAAAAGTGAAAACTTCGTTTCCTATTTATTTCGGATTGTTTGTAGTTTTTATTTGTGATTTTTGAAAATGAAGACGTGTTTTTTGTGCCACGGGGGTGGAAAATTGACTGATTTTGATAGTGAATCTTTTAAAAAGTGTGAAATTATGTCATTGTTTCGTAAAAGAAAAACTATAAAATACAATGACATAGTCTTCAATAGTGCCATGATGGAAGCACATGGTTATCATCTACCATGTTACAAAAAGTTCACTGTTTTGAAACAAAAAGACAAAAATGAATATGAAAATTATTATCCAAACGCAAACGAGGAGATATCTGCTACAGCACTTAATAATGAATCGCTGTCGGAAGTAGAAGAAGAAATTATTCCACTAGCACAATCTGTGCCCTTGTCGAAAAAAAAATTGCCATGCATTTTTTGTAGAATTGTAGAAGAAGAAATTGGAAATCGGCGAGTTTATGTATCATTCCCGAATCTGAACAAACGATTGAAGAAATCAAAAAAAACTTGCAACGCTCAACGATGATGCACGAATTGTAACAAATTTTGAAAACAAAACAAATTGTTGCATACCATGGGGTTTGCCTCACCTCTTATCAAGTAAAAACGAGAAGACAATCAGCAGAGCAGCATGCACCAGGCTTTTGGCATGAAACAGAGCATGCATAAAGATGCTTTCAACTCATTATCTGCATTCAATTACGCAGGAATTATTTGAAAAAAGAGGAGTCATGTATCTGACAGATCTGTTCTAAGATACAAAGCTCTTTTATTAGAGTTTAAGACGGATAATATGTCAATCGAAGATGTAACCAATTACCGGATAGAAACCCTAGAAACAAAAATCATTGAATGCTTTTGGAGATTCTATCACTGTGGAAATTTCTGCTGAAGCCGCACCAAAAAAAAATTATCTACTTACGAGATATAGATACAACAGAATTGGCGAGTAAAGCTGCAAAATTTACAAACAAAGAAGCAGAAATGAACTTAGAAGCATGCGGCGTATGAGTTGCGGAATTGTGTAAAAAATATTAACGCTAAAAAACTTCCAGAGAATTAACAGCTGATGATGTAATTGAAGGAGAGTGCAATATTCCCACAGAAACTATTTAATTTTATGTTGTAACCTTATTCAAGGTCCTGATATTCGACGTAAAAAAAATAGTAATCAAGACTTCATCAAAATTCAGTCGCTATGCAGTGATATCATTTATATTTACAACAAAAGGTAGAGTTAAACCATCAAAGCATTTGAAGCTCGCACTCGCCATGAAATCACTGACTAGTTCTTAGGAAAGTTATTTTCTATATTGAATAAAATACGGCCACACTATAGGTTACAATTTAGCTGAAGAAATTGAACGGAGATGACGCATACAGCACATGAAGATAACAAAATTATACCTAGTGAATAGATCCGGTTAGTGAACGAAGCACCCATGTTGCATTTGACAATTTCGATCGCTTTGTCGATACAAGTTCGGGTAAAGATACCTTACACGACACGGTTGGAATAATTTATCAATTCATAGCAGATGGAAGAAATGACGAATCAGAAAATTTGGATATGAACAATGAAAATATAAATTTTATTCAGTACCACAGATATTGTAGAAAGCACTAGCGAATGCCCATCCCGCCCGCGTAAAAGAAGGCGATTTGAAGGAGTTTTAAATAGCATCCAGCCATATTACAAACAACCGGTCCAAGGTATGTCGTTGCTTCCCGTCAGTTCCATTGAAGATGCTATTCATGAATGCAAATTTACAAAAGACATTGCTGTAGACAAAGATTTAATTTGGCTTATGTCTTTGTCACGTTTTAATTCGACTGCGATGTGGTTAGCCTTCAATTGTAAATTATCTTCTGATGATAGTAGAATCCAAATCATAGAGTATTTACCTCCAATAAACTCATCTCCAACAATATCCATTTTAGTTGTTTTGTAGAAAATCGATTAAAACGATTCTCAATTAAGTTATTGATGAAAACATAGATTTTAATGAACTGATATCTCAATGTAATATTGAGGTATGTCTGTCTATACTCAAAATTAAAGAAATATTACAAACTAGGCTTATTTAACAAAAAAAACTTTGGAGATTGTACATTTTGATCCGATAGCATGTTTTGAAAATAAAATAATATCACGATTTTTTTATTTTTTTTTACTAAATATACAACAGTATTTTTTTAAGATTATTGGTATATTTTTTCAGACTCTAACGCTGTGTCCTTCATCAGAATATTCACAAAGATTCTCTTCTTCCTTTTCTTTATTTTCTGCATATTCCTTTTCTCCATCATCCAGAACGAATTTGTAAAATTGCAAATCTTCGTTGGTTCTCCACTCTTCGCCGTAATGAGCTTCAAGCAAGGTAGTAACTTTTTTCTCTTTCATAACATTTTTTTTGCAATAGTAGAGAAAATATCTTGTATTTTTTGCCTCTTTTGCAAATTGATTGGTCAGCTCCAAGATCACTTTTATACGTAGTTTCTCCTTGCGCTCACAGGGGTTACATTAACTTCCATTTTTAACTCTTTAAATAATAGTTTTGACAAATATTTTTATTTTCCTTAAAAAATCACTATGAAAGTACTAAAAAATAATCGTAGCACCAAACTATTTCAAATTATTTCAATACTGCGTAAATAATGGAAAATTCAGTTACAGACGATATGATCACGTGGCCAAATCGCGTTTCCTATTGGCTGTTTGGAGATTGTTCGTTTTGATCCCCATTTATCAAAGGATATTGTACGTTTTAAAACCAAACCCAAAATTTAAGTGCAAATGACTATGGGAGATTGATTGTTATGAGACTAAAAGAAAATATCATTATATTCGCCGTAAAATTCTGTTAAGGAAACATATTTTATCTGAATTTTTATGAAAAGTGGAGATTGTACGTTTTGATACTAGACCCCTCATATATATATATATATATATATATATATATATGAACATTTTTAAACCCATAAAACAATTAGGAGGAAATTGTTTTCCATAGATTAAATATTGACTTGAAAACCAAAAAGAATTTAAATATTATGATTTTCTGTGATTAAAATTTTTATAATGTAGATTCTATAATAAAGCGCATTTTGATGCTATGAAACAAAACGCATATTTGTACTAAAACATAATTAGCAAGCAGAAAGACAGAATCAGTCTACGGAAGAATACGTATCAAATTATCTTTCAATAGTAAATTTTTGAAAATTACTTTTGGAACTATTGTATTACGTAATACTAGAAGAGCTAACAAAAAATCAAGATTATATTAAAATAAAAATCATAAAAGTCAGATGTTCAAAGGTGTGTTCAAAAATAATTGACAGACATCATAAAATAATTTTCTAGAACAGACATTTATTTCTCTCTGTATTACATTTGTCAAAAAATTGATAAACATGAATTACTCAAGACATTACAATCATGTCCGATAATCAAAGCATCAATAAATATACCAATCAATGACATACTTCACAAATTACTTAATGACTAGTACCCACAAAATTTTAAAAACAAATTTCGGCATTGATAATGCATATTCACCTAAATTAACCCAAAAATTAATATAAATATTCTAATTTCGCAATCATTAATCAAAGAGAAATATTCTGTTCGGTTTTTGTACTTTTACGAATTTTTTTGCTTTTTTTCAAACATTGTGGTTCGTCCGTCGTCACTAAAAAGACGGAAAATGACAAGTTAGCTGTTTCATTTTTTTTTTGGCACAACATTCACGAACAGTTTTGATGTTAAAGGTAAATGTTGAATTTTCTTTGTTTTTATATTTTTGTTACGAGGACAAAATCATTGCAGCAAGACATAAGGTCTCAAGACATTTCAAGGACGAATACGCTAAAAAACACAAGTTTGTCGCATGACCACTGCCATAATCACCCAGTATAAATT
Organism: Cynegetis impunctata; assembly: GCA_030704885.1. NCBI lineage: Eukaryota > Metazoa > Arthropoda > Insecta > Coleoptera > Coccinellidae > Cynegetis > Cynegetis impunctata. The sequence continues at coordinate 11,393 of JARQZK010001049.1, forward strand.
TTATACAAATTAACTTTGTTTTTCCACCATATAAAACACTAATGGGAAATATATAAAAAGTATCAAAAATTTATTCACATAATTCGGGCACCTGGAGGGACGTGAGACAAACTTTTCAAGATATGATTCAAATTTATCTTTCGACTACTTGATAAAACACTACACACTCGAAATTATAATGAACACGATTTCATTTCGAAAAAAAAGCAGGCGTCGCCTTATGAAATGCCTTTTGTCTGCTTCAGTAAAACTCACGCGCTAATAAGTTGTTAACATAGTATGGTTATAATTAAAAGGTATTTTTTTTGGGACTCAGCGTGAGAACGCTTAAGCCGTGCTTTCTGTAGTTGTATTCTGCACTGGCTGACTCTCCTGAAACAAAAGAGCGCATAATTAAAGAAAATCAATGTAAATGTTTTAAAACAATAATAAAAAGATTAACAGAAATATCTTCAATGATTATTGTAAGGGCTCACTCAATATAATAACAATGAGGAAATTTGAGAATTGTCCTGTTAAAATAGTATCATAAATAAATGTTTAAACAGTTAAAGTCACCTGCCCTTTCCAGACATAAGTAGCTTCAATTTATGTTATAATAGTTATTACATTACAGTAGTTCACATAGATTCAAATTATGAATCTTTGCGAACAAATATAATTTAAGAAAAATTAGTAAAAGCAGCAAAATATCCATAGCTATGTACTAAAACCAAGATGAGGTGTTTCCGTTCAACAAAACCTACTTCAGCAAAATTATTAATTGTATAATTAGTGCTACTATTTCATATCCTAAAGCAGAATGAGGGTAAAATAATTAAATCTACTTACTTCAGTGTTAGCAGCTGCAGTTGTTTCTAGAGCCTAGAAGAAATGAAGAAATTTGTAGCTTATGAAGATATTACCTAAACATATATACTTCTTTCAAATTCGGACTACAATATAGTGGAGAATATATTGATATAGACCAAGATAATAGAAAATAGATCATTATCTCTACTCTACACTACATTATATTTTACAAAATAAAATTTATTGCTTCCACCACGTTAAAACAATAGCCATATGCATCATCATAGGAAAATAAAGCAATCCAAATATTTGATAATACAAGTGGGTTATTTTGAAATCAGCATCCCTTTTTACAAAAATTTTCGGAACTTATTAGATTACTACATCACTGGTAATAAAACACTGGTAATAAAACAACAAAAGATAGATTTACAAAAATAATATTATTAGCAAAATATTCGAACTCAATTGCCCTAACATAATAAATGTACCTTGAAAACACATTAAAAATTAGTAGCATATATATATATATATATATATATATATATATATATATATATATATATATATATATATATATATATATATATATATATATATATATATATATATAATTATTATTATTATTATTATTATTATAAATATAAATTGAAAAAAAAATCATTATATTAGTAGCATATTCAATGATACAATAAAATCTATTGGCTCTACTACTTTTCTCAAAATGAAACAACCTGTCGAAACAATTTGAGATATTAATAAATTACTACTGGAACTTCCATATAATGATCAGACAATGATAGAAAAAAATGGATTATCATTTCGAATTGATAGCTGAAATACAGAATATTTGTGTATTCAGATAATACATTCGCCGATATGAGAAAATCATAAGAGAATGAATGTTTTTGGAATTATTAAACTACTAATTCCAGCTATTAGGAAAGTTAGCGATATTGATGAATTATTTATTTTATGGAAATTCATTTCAAATGAATAGAAATAAAAATGCTTTTTGTCTATTTCCACACAATGTATTTTAAATATAGCTACAACCGGTTTCGACTACCACGTCATTGTAAAGTAAATGGAAACATATCAGGTAAAACTATCTAACCCTTAAAGATTTAGGAGTGGAGAGGAGTTGAGGTCTAATTGGTTGTTTACAGTTTGGAATTCTGGGTGTTTCCTAAGCTTGTTAATTTCCAAACTTTTTTTTTATTAGGAAAGTCACACAAAATCTTTGTAAAAATATAAAAATTTGAAGTAATAAATGGGTGTATCAGAACAACAGTGGTCCAAGTCCATTTTACAAAGTTTTGATTAATTAAGATATTTGCGTTTGTGTTTATAGGTAATTTCTTGTTATTTATTTCAAATTGGATTCATTAAGATTCTTTTTGGTGATATATTAAATTTTATTTCTCTTATACTTCATGGATGATAAACACAAAAACACCTAACTGATCAATCAATTAAGAAAATATTCATATTAACGTGCATTGTTTAATCCAAGTCACAAGAATAAAACTGAATTTAGCTAAAAAAATTTATTTTATTTATTTTACTTGCTCTGAAAACATTCTTTTACAATTTTACAGAAAATAAATTTGAATTGTAGAGTCACAAATTCAAATTTGTGTGCATTAGGATTGCACAGATGTTTTTAGACTGAAACAAGCAAGTAAAATAAAATATATATCAAAAAACAATTTTAACATGAATATTAAAAAAACTAGCTAATCTATTTGTCGAATTGGCATTCGTTGTTGAACTCTTCATCACTCAACAACTGATTACCTACTCTAATCCTGACCATCTTGGAAGATAGTTTTCGTATTAATTTTAACAGGAAGATTTTTATGAAATTGATGAGAAATAGGTGGTATAAAAGGTAGAAGCTATTATTTTTCGTTCTTCTTTACTAAAGTTATGGCTCGTCGTTGCATGTACAGAGGCTCACGATTTACCGCTGCTAAAGATGTGAATTTCTTTACAACGCACTCTTCATGAAGTCCATAACATTTGAGACAATTTCTCTAAATAATGGAGAAAATGCTTGTCCACGTTTGAATTTGATGACTTGAATCTTGAGTTAATTAACTGAATTTTTAGTCACATCCACTAATTGAAGCGATACGTGTCCTGACAGGAAAAATAGGACTTGAATCACCTTTGCTCTGAACATTTTCATTTTTAATTCACAGCAATACCAATCTAGTGGCATTTTAAAGGCAATTATTGAGGAGTGGACTTGGATCTTTGTTGCTCTGAAAAGGAACCGTATTGGGGGTACTGAATCGAGAATAAAACAGAAAATCAAAATTTTGGACTTGAACCACTGTTGTTCTGATGCACCCAAATATAAGGGCCTCACATGGCATGCAAAAATATCAAAACTTGATATCAATGAGAGGCAAATGATCAAACGTTCTATTGAAAAAAAATTAACTCAGCCTTATAATTTGGATATTCATCATTATTTTCAATTTTTCCAGTTTATGAACCCACTAATAAACTAAAATTAAACAAAATTCAAACTTACTGGTTTGCCATTTGTGGACTCGGACTGGGAGTTGCCACCGCGCGGACGTGGTGGTCCACGGCGGCGGTAGCGTGGACGTGGTGGACCACGTGCTCCATCCTGACCACCCTGATCTCCTGTGCCCTGACCTCCTTGACTGTCGTCTTCAGAAAGCGGGCGCCTACCGCCCCTACCTCCGCGGAAGTTCCTATTAAAGAAATAGACAATTCATCGCAACATAGTAAAGGTAAAATATGTCTTCGCAGAGCCACAATATCCACTCTCGAGTTGGCCACCTAACATCAATCATTTATACACTACAATGACATGTTTAAAATCATTACCTGCGGAAAAATCTCCTTGGGGGCCCACGGCCTCTTGACACATCGCCGTTATCTTCCCCACCTCCGGGGGGTCCACGATACGGCCCACGGTAATATCCTCCGCCGCCATAACCGCCACGGCCCCTTCTTGGTCTGTAGCGTCGGGGTTGACCGTTGCCAGCACCTTCACCACCCGACAAAGTACCTTCCTTACCCTCACCCTCACTCTGGCTCTCTCTGGGAGGTCTTCTTGGGAGTCCGCCACGCGGTGCTCCCCTGCCACCCCTAGGGTAGTACCATTGGCGGTAACCGCGACGTCTATCCGCCGCATACGGCGAGCCACGTACTGCTTCTCCATTCGGGCCGGTCACATTGGCTGCCTCATTGCCTTTTTCGCCTACGACTACGTTAAATTCCACTACTTCCCCATCGCCCACAGATCGGACAACTTTTCGTGGATTATTCTTAATGATAGCAGACTGAAATTGGGAGAAAGAATATTATCACTGAACAATAATTTTATCAAGATAAGAGTATTATTATATTCTTCAATAAATTCTCAATATTCAGTTTTATTGGTCAATGCCTTAAATTTTCTTTACAATATCACGGTCCCCTACATACGCGACGAACATTGAAATTTCATGGCAAACAAATATTTTAAAGTAATCCGTCAATTTAACTTATTTCCTATGTCATAGGCACAAATATAAGCATCTTTCATAATTTTAATAAAAGAAGTTAATATACAACTTAAAAAGATTTTTAAATAAAAAGTATTCACCTTATTTATGTATAGCAAACTGAGGAATATCCAATAAAATAACAAAATATACAATTTACAACAATAAATAAAGCTAATCTTCAACACTGAAACACTCTTCATTTAGAAGTTAGATTCTCGATGTTCTTTCATTAATATAGAGAAAGAATTTTGAACGTGAATTCATGTTGACTTAAGCACCTCAAATACATTGAAATAGGAAAGCTAATTTGATCTTAAATTCCAGAACAAAACAAGCACAACAAAATATTATTCATGCTGTAAAAATTATGTTCAATAAATAATATTACCTTCTTAAACTTTAAAAAGCACTTTATAAATCAATAAACAAATTAAACTTAGACTACTCAATAGTTTTTCAGTAACATTTGAAATTTTCATAATTTAGTATAACACATATAATACTTTCAACTAAAATCTATTATTCCACTCCACATAAAAATAAAAAGTCACATATTATAAACTTGTTCATGAAGTGTGTATTTATAAAGTGCATAAAATAAGAGATATGTAATAAGAAGTCCTCACCACTTGAATGAATTCATGTAGAATTTATTGGTGAACAATATTATATTATAAGCTTTTCATTTTAAGTAAACATTAAACAAATTTTGAGTAACCATGTAAACTATGAAACATATTCTTAATGTGGAAAGATTCAATGAAATTATTCATATAAAAAATTAAGGCAGCTTGTATTACAATTTGTTGCATGTTATTGTAACATTGGATTCGCATTTAATTCATTAAATAAATATTAAAGAGATGAGGATTTCACTAAAATATCAACAAAGTCTGCAATTTATAGAATGGTCTTGAACCAATTGGTATGTTTTTCAAAACATCAGAATATTCAAATAGTTGTCAGTGATTTATTAGTAAAATCAACTTTGATATTTTACTTACTCAGATTGCCACCTCTTGTTGCATAAACTTTTATTTCAGTTGTCAGAGAGTACTCAAAGCACAAAAACTATTGTTAGAGGCTCATAATAAATGCAAAGAATTATGAATTCAGTCTCAGACCACTAAACGCTACATAAGATTTGCTAGAATTCGAATTAAATATCATTGTTATATCACTTTGAAACAAACCGACTATTTTGATCACAAATATACATATTCCTTGCTTTTAAAAAGAAACAAATGTTAAGATCATAATGAGTAGGTGATTGAAGGTCGTACTCATTTTATTTGACTTAAAGAGCTTTTAAAACCAAATTACTACTAAATTATAAAAATGCAGTCTATATTATAAAATATACATAATTATAGTTTTATGTTAATAACATAAGTATTATGAAACTGTTCCCCAAAATTGGTTAGTTGTAGTAGAATGAACAACCACTAAAAATCAGCCAATGTTGGAGGTACCACTTTTTAGCACTCCTATGACTCAAGCATTTCCTATGATATCAGAAATGGATCTAAGGGGAGTGCACTGATAATATACCAATAAGTTTGCGTTCATCAAATAAGTACTTACCTGATGTACAAATACATCTTCTTTTGTATCATTTCTATTGATGAATCCATAACCGCTTTTGACATTGAACCATTTCACTGTTCCAGTCACCTTTGTTGCTGTAAGGTGATAATTTCAAGATCATCATATCAATACAAAAAGTTTAATTAAAACAAATTTGATACAATTCAATGAAGAGATAACCGTTTCCAATTAGTGAATTTGGTTTGTTATACAGGAAATATGCCAATATTACAAAGCAAAATATATTAACAGATCAAGTGGTTAGAAACAATTTATTCAGCACTTCACTATTTGATATTATAATTAGAAAATAAGTAATATTCATAATGTATTTAATCTGTTTTCACTATTATTACCATAGAGGATCACCAAAAATTGGGTAATTATTGAGTTGACAACAGACTACCCCGATTTTCTTGAAATTTCGGATTTTAGCATAATTTGGCCTGAAAAAGCCGAATATGAAGTCAGATTTTGTCGCTGGGTCATCTTTTTTTTTCAAAAACTTGAGCTGACCTGACTTTTTCTAACCTTACTAACCTAACCTCCGAGTTCATAAAAGCATAGAATGTGAAATATATGAATTTAATTATAAAAAAGACAATGTTTTTGATAATAAAATTCATCTATAACATGAATTCTATACTTTTATGAACTCGGAGGTTAGGTTAGTAAGGTTAGAAAAAGTCAGGTCAGCTCAAGTTTTTGAAAAAAAAGATGACCCAGCGACAAAATCTGACTTCATATTCGGCTTTTTCAAGCCAAACTATGCTAAAATCCGAAATTTCAAGAAAATCGGGGTAGTCGTCAACTCAATAATTACCAAAAATTGTTATATATGGGGCTTGCCCCGTGAATAAAGATAAATAAAAAAATAAAAATAAATAAATAAATAAACAAAAGTATTTAAAATGGCAACTATATGGTTTATAAAGTAAAAAAAAAGTTACATTTACAAGATAACAGTTTCCGAATGAAGCGTTATCTACTTTTTATCAGAATAGAACATCTGGTTAATAATAACCATCCTGACAATGGAAATAGCAAATAATTATACTACATCGGCTATTCTATACTTTCGCATAAATAAAAGGGTTTAGCTTTTTAAAGGTTTACTGAATATCAAACAAAAAATAAATGATCGTTCCCTTATTCACGAAATGCAAGAAAATATAGTCAGTATAGAGTGAATCATTGCATTTATCATTATTTATAGCGACATAAACGAATACAGTGTTAATGACCGTAAATTACCTTATCTTAAACGAACAATGGCGTCATTAGATAATGGTATAAGTATGAATGACATAAAAAAGCTATATGCACTATGAAAACTGCCAGTTCTAAATAAACATTTTGCAGCATAAAACGTCGGACATTCGCGAGATAAACGAGATGAAGAATAAATCTTTACTACGAAAAAGTACGTGCTAAGAACCATGTGCTTCACATAGCGTAATATGGACGCCTAACAAACAGTATAACCACGCGTTTGAAAGATAATTGTTAATTCTTACCTATCACTTCTTTATTCTTCACCACCGTTTTTTGTTGTTCAACCGGCTGTGATTCCGCCGTTTCAGCCATTTCTTGATGTTTGAGGGCCGGTGGAAGATGTTGAATTCCGCGCTACCTCACCGAGATGTTGCTTTGCTTCCTGCTAATATAGTTGTTATTGAAGATCTTGTCGATGCTCAAGTTTTTCAGCTTTAAATAAACTCGGTTGGGCATATAAAAGATACATCGTCGATTATCTGCTTTCATTATCTTGATGTGCTTTCAGTGAACGTATGTCGAATTACATTTTTCGGAGTGAAATACGCATGCGTTTCCTAGACTCCATTTTTTTGTTCTTCCACTCATCTGTCTGAATCACAGAAATATGTAATATATGAATTGCAAAGCCATCTTACTAGAAATGTGGTGAGTTCATTTATGAAACAGAATAGCACAACGGTAGGATAACAAGTAATCACTTTAAACTAAATAGATGGGAGGCATACTCATATTCATGTACAAAAATATATTCATTCCAACCAAAAGTATGCATAATAAGACAAACTGCTCGTCGTTCACATACAATGTTTCGCTGTTACTTCTGAAATAAGTTGATAACCGTTAATGTGTAATTTTCAGAGTTTGGTATCAACAGCCCCACGACAGCCGTTAAAATACAAAGCTTTTAAAGGTTCGTTCATTTGATGGTTTCAAATCTCGGTTTAAAGACTCGTAGTCCTTTTGTATTTTGCATAAATTAATCATTTTCATTGTCAGAAACGAAATCATGGATTATGCTAAAAATTTATAATATACGGATTCACTGTAACAGAAAAAACATCAATCAAATTGATGTATAATTGTCTATAGTATAATTAGATAATGAAAAAAAGTGTTCAAAGGCTAATTTTAACCAAACTTTGATGTTTATATGGTAGTTAAGTTGCCAGTTACAGTTCCTCGTACTTTGTTAACTACTCATGTATGAAAGTTGTGTGCTAGTTAAATTTTTAGTAGGTAAATGAGAATATATATATATATATATATATATATATATATATATATATATATATATATATATTTATATTTATATATATATGAAATATATATATATATATATATAATTATATATATATATATATATATATATATATATATATATATATATATATATATATATATATATATATATATATATATATATATATCCCTACTGAAAATTTAAATATCACACAACTTTCATACATGACTAGTTAACAAAGTACAAGGAAATTAATTTTACTACTCAACCTAGAAACCCAATCACTTCAAAGATAAACATTTAAGAAGACTAGGTAACAATAATTCAAATTAGTCTTCTTAAATGTTTATCTTTGAAGTGATTGGGTTTCTAGGTTAAGTAGTAAAATTAATTTATTCTATATAAATAAACTTTTCGGCGTATTTGCCTTCTTCAGTATATAACAAACCTTTGACATCTGAAAACAAACATACATTAATAATAGTTGAAATATATTTGGTTAACATATCACTAAGCGTCTATTAGGCTCTTGCACCGTATATTATCAAACTAAGTTTAATGGTAAACCGAGTTTAATTTTACATTTTCGCATGCACCAAAATATAAACGGCGTTCAAGACGCCCTTAACCCCGCATAAATTAAACGCCCACACAAACGCAAACACAAAAAAGTGTTTGTATCTGATTATATTGAACAATAATCATCATATAGGTATTTTGCCAGTTATTCTCTCTAGGTGATAAAAAATATGGACAGCAGAACTGAAGGCGTGGATTTATAGTTTATGTATAGGGAAAACATAATAAGCGATACGCCCCCTACCGGTGTCGAATATTACTAGAGCATGGGAGATAGATTGCTTTGTTTACATCTGTTTACGTGTATTTTATATGAGAAGTTGTTGAGTTTTAATTGTATTTTGGATCGTTTACAAACGTTCAGAAGAGATGAATCACTATTGTTGTGTATTCAATTGTTCATGTTGGGCAAAAAAAACCGAATATAGCTTACATACTTTTCCGAAAGCTGGACAATTCAAAGTTGCATTCCAAACAAAGTTGGGAAACAAGGAAATGATGGACAGAAGAAAGGTGTGGATTCATAACTTGAAGATTGAAAAAAAATGTCTGAACATAAGAGAGTTGTTCTTTACAGTTTACTGAGATTAATTATTTTCCCTGCAGTAAGTTTGTGTATTTTTCCATATAGAATTATACCAACTAATGATGTGCAATTTTCAGCTAACCGAAAACGTAGAATTTTTGAAGTCCCATGCTATTCCAACGAAAAATGTTCCACTTTTATCGGAATCTGAACCTGGGCCATCATCCAGAGATTCTAGATTATTGTATTTTCTTTCATGTAACAACCAGAGATACTATTGAAATAATAATAACAAATGATGTTTATTTGCACAACCAAAATAACAGTTTATCATAACATCAAGAATATGATATAAATCTGTACTCTATAGCTAGGTAAAAACTAAAATATTTAATTATATAATCAGGAAAACAGAGATTCTATCAAAAAAACCAGACTCTCAGAAGTCCACCGTACTTTTAGAATAGCTGTTATACGTCAGGAAAATTCAAAAAATATAATAACTTATTACGTTCAAACCATTCAAGCAGAGTATTCATATTAATTCTTCTTTTATTTCATGTTGTTTCTTTCAGTTTCGCTGGTAAGTACTTAGTTTTGTCCATTATACTCAAAAATTCTTCAGTTCGTAATGAAAGTAGACATGTCAGAGATGTTTTCTTGAAACTTTTGAAGGTTTTTTTATTTTTTAAATAAATAGGTGTTCTATCATACAGGCTTTTCATGAGGTATACATAGTTCCTTCAACCAATTAATTCATTCGTCCTCTACTTTATTTTATTATTGATTTTCATGTTCAATGATAAAAACTCAGTGTAAATTTCAACTTGATGTAGGTAGGTTATCTACTGTTGAACAGAGATAAAATTGTCCTAAATCCAAACACAATATATCACAGGAAAATACAAAGTCCAAAAAAAAACACAAATTACGACGATAAACGTTCGAAAACTCAAAACGAAACGAACGTAAATACCATTACAACCAATGTAAACAAACGGCTAATCTCCCATGCTCTAGTACCGATATTAGCCGTTCCGGCGCTACGATCTTAATTTCGGACGCCTATACTAATGAACAATGCACTTAGAAGCAAATTTACTCTCCATAATTGAAATTACACAATAAAAAAAATTGATTAATATGATATCACAGGTAGAATGCCCTTTAAACCTATCCAACTTTGTAGGAATTACAGCTTGTCCCCTACGGATCATCTACTCTTAGCATTAAAATTGTATGCCCATGGAGGACACAGTATTGCTCAAGAGTTCATACATCCATAGTTTCCCGCTCTATTTGGAAAGCATCAGTGTGGTTCCTTTTTCCTTTTATTATTATCTTCTATTTTATGCATATTTAATACAAATCACGAAAAAAACTACTTCTTTACTATTAAAACTAGGTTATAAAAGTAGAAAAATAAATTCTGCTTCTTTTTTTACTTCATTTACATCGCTGTTTCATCCAAAATACTAGAAAAACGCAGTTTAGCAATGGGTCGGTTATAATTCCGACTCATTGCTACACTGCGTTTTTGTATTATTTTGGATGAAACAGCGAAGTACATGAA